>CAKKOB020000878.1:0-31017 GCA_918844115.2 Phlebotomus perniciosus | reverse complement strand
ATCTAATTCAACTACCAATCATCATCGCACACTAAAAAAAAACAAGATTATAAGTGTGACGCTAACACATTATTCGCCAACGATTAGACTGTCGAAAATTCACGAAAAACTAATTTCTGAAACATGGTAATAAGTATAAAAGCCACAAGACGCCTTTTTTTCTTAATCAATTACGTTCAGATATTTGTTTAGTGCGCATCTAAAAATAACTCAAGATGATCGTGCCGGAGTGTCTCAATAGAGATTTCTTTGAAAAAGTGCTTAAAAGTGTCTTCAAATTACAAAATGTTACATTACTAAACTACGATCTTACACTTGGATCATCTCCAGGCGATAATTACTGCAGCACGATCTACCGTGTAGTTTTAACGTATCAAGATGAGAGTGAAAGAGAGAAGAATGTACAATGTATTGTGAAGTTTATTTTAAACAGTGATATGGGAAAGGCAATGCTGGAGAGATCAAAAGTTTATCAAAAGGAAGTCAATATGCTTGAAAAATTGCTTCCGAAATTATCAAAATTAGCAGGGGAAACCACCTTTGGACCAAAGTAAGATTGTCAACAATTTACAAACATTTTTCCTTCTATTATTACTTGTTCTATTATAAAAATAATCTAATAAATAAACCCTCAGATTCTATTACACCATCAATGAGGAAAATTCTAAGGTAATCGTTATGGAGGATTTCGCAGAAGGTGGTCTTAAGATGGCAGACAGAAAACTCCTCTTAGACTACAATCATTGTGAATTAGCGCTGAAGAAACTCGGTGAAATGCACGGAGCATCAATGGTTTTAGCTGAAGAAGATCCATCATTAATGGATCAGTACGATTTTGGCGTTCTAGAAGGATCTGTGGAGAATCCAGGAATAGTTCAGCAGTGCTTGGGTGGAAATTATCCAATGCTCTGTAAAATTGTCAAAACATGGCCGGGCTATGAAGACATTGCCAATAAATTAGATAAGATGACGCCGAGACTTTGGGAAATACTCTATGACAGCACTCAGAGGAAGCACGACGGATATCGAGTACTCAATCACGGAGACTTTTGGATAAACAATTTCCTCTTCAAGTACGACGAAAAAACAGGAAAACCCCAAGATATTGCTTTGGTGAGTAAGAAATCCAAAAATAAACAGCAAAAAAAACAAGTAAATAATATTAAAAAAAATTTAATGTCTCTCTTTCAATAGGTGGACTTTCAATTCTCATATTATTCCTCACCGGCGCATGACCTTCAGTATTTCTTTAACTGTAGTCCAACATTAGAAGTGAAAGAGAATCAGCGTGAAGAGCTTCTGCGTGTTTATTATGGAGCTTTTAGGAAGACACTTGAAACTCTCAAATACCGAACGATACCCACATTTGATGATCTCCTCGAGGAGATGAGAAAACGCGAAATGTATGGCTTCTTCGCGGCAGTTTATATTCTTCCCGTCACTCTTATGGAACGCCAATCTGAACAAGGAAGTGGAATTGAGGGTCTGGTGAATGAGGAGTCAGCAAATGACATGATCAAAATAATGTTCACGGGAAAGAGATATACCAAAGAAGCTAAAAGCTTCTTGAAACGCTTCGATGAGCTAAAGCTCTTTGATAATTAAGCTCTCTATGATATTATTTTGAATAATATTAAAAGAAAATACTCTTTCTCTTGGAAATAAAAACAATAAAAAAATCGTTTGAATTATAATACAATGGAAAGTTATTTTTCGAAAATAGAATTTCTTGAGATAAAAAGAAATGACCTCAGGTTGATTAATCTCAATAATTGATTGCAAACAAATGATTCTCATTCGATATGAGCAGTAACGACACACTTGAGTCTCACAGTGTGGCGACATTAAAAACTCATTGGACACCCACGAGGCATTAAGGTGTTGTAATTATTCAATAGGAGGTCATTAGGCGTTGTCCCTCATCCATTCTCCACCCCATATATCTCATTCACATTATACACATTATAATGGGGTGTGTTTGCAACAAAATCGAACTGACACCGGATGGCGGTGACACCGGTTGTGTTTTATGGCTCTATCTTGTGCTTTCCGACTCTTTTTTTCTTTAACCTCTCTACTCTAACTCCGCCGCAGGTTTCTAAAGAAGAAAACAATTCATATATGACGCAAAAAAATCTGCTATAGTCTCATCAGTCCACCTTCTATGCCAGCTAATGTCAATTCAGAAACTTCTCACAAACAATTTAAAATTCAGTCAAAGAATATTTAAGGGAAGAAGATGAGAGATTTACTTATTACACCTTGTCTGATGCTCTTTATCCCGGGAGTCAAGGAAAATTTTCACCCATCGCACAACCCCTTTTGCTCTCTCTCTCAGAAGACAGAAGACAATCCACCACCATTCCCAAAAATGAAAATATGAGATTTGTTGGTGTACAAATGTAAAAGGCTAAAGAGAAGAAAGCCATTAGTTATAAGAAGTTTTCCCACCCGAGTGTGTTTTCAGGTACATCCAACATCTTAAATTATAATACAATATAATTTATGGGGAAAATATAGAAACAAAAGTACTCATAAAGACAAATCTACATTCACTTCTCCTCACCTCCATGAATGGTATTTGCCAAATGGCAGAGAATTTCTTCACTCCATGTTCTTCTCTTATGTCTACGGCAAATCGCAAAATTCAACCCATTTAAAACTTCTCTCTCTTTTCCATACCTAACATACATATGTATAGAGACCGTTAAAAAGGACACCGTTTGTGCTTAATTGCGCGATGAACATTGTATATGTGTATGCGTTTTGGAAAAATAAATATTTATGATATACCTTCGGTCTTGATGGTAAAACAAAGTGTAATTTCTATGCGCAAAACAGAGCCTCCCAGTATCTCTAAAGCCTATCAACAACAAATACCAGTTCAGAAATATGTCACAATAAAAGAAGGGGTAGGACTTCCACAGCAGCTTTTAAAAGCATTGCTTTGAGATAATATTTTATAGTCACTAATTTTAATTACAATTCCTTTTCACAATTTATCCCAGACTGGGGAGCGGGAAGTCTAAAACATAAAATTCACAATTGGGCTATTAATGGCAACATTATCACCTGTGAAATGGTGTTTTGTGTCAGCAATAAATAAGTTTTTTGGCTATTTTGAATTAACACAGCCTCCCGAAATAGCACAAAACAATAAATAAAATAACTCAAACCAGTTAAGATTTCTTTTTTAAATTCCATTGGTCGAGTAATTGCAGTTTTGTAAAAAAAAATCAAAGAAAAACCAGAATAATAAATTTGTTACTGAATTTGCACAATATTGTCATGTAGAAAATTATAAAGAAAAATTACAAAAATAACAACAAGGAGAAAAATAAATGATTTCTGGGAAGAAAGAGTATTACCTTCTTCCTCAACATAAGACATTATACTCCAACCATTCTTCCCATTTCAGACAGCAAAACCTCATACCCTTTTGTTACAAAACTCATGCACTGCACCGAAAAACCCTGAGAAAAGCCATTATAGCAAATACAGAATTCAACCAATCTTGCTTATTTTATTTAATGGCCAAACTTTAGACAATGTATCAAGGAAAATTTTAAAATATATTTTCATCATATATGCCACAATGAGAAATACACACATTCACTGGGAGAAAGAGAGATGTTCAACAAACAACAAGTCATTAAAAAGTTGAAAGAGAGACGTATAGAGTATAAGAACATTTTGAGATTCAACTCATAGAATCTTCCTTCCTGCAATTCTTTGTCAATTCACTGTTTTCTTTCTCCTCTCTTTTTTCTTTTAATCAGACACACAACCTTGTCCAAGAAAAGTCACAAAATTGTGTCTGACAATAAATCAACAACACTTAAATGTATTTCCACCCAGAGAGATCTAAATAACAAATAAATTCTTCTATTTGCAAATAACTTGAAAATACACTCCTCAATGGGACGAAGTTCGGTGAGGGAGTGAATAATTGAGTCTTACACTTTTTTTCCCTCTGACGCTTTTACAATTTGGCATGAACAATATTCGTTGAATTAATGTTATTGCCATTGTATGTAAATTTGTGAAAAACATTTTATACCTCTTTAATCCTCAACATGATTAGTGAAAATGTTTTGGGAAAAGTTATAAATATCGTCACAAAACATTGTGGAATAAAGAGAAAGAGATCATATGCAAAAAAGGCAAAAAGTTTGGTGTTTCTAGTTAATTTTTGGAAAATTCATGATATACCCAAGTAACAGAGTTTAGTCGTAAGTGCATTGAAAAGTGACTGCATGAAAAATTCGATTTAGAAAATTTGATTTAGATTTTTAATTTTTTTTTAGATTTAGATTACTTAGAGGACCCTGAGGATATATAAATGTAGCTTCTCTGCTCTGTGAAATATATGTATAAGATCTTTTGTACAACAAATATTTATTCAACGAATAAAAAAATTCGATTGATTTGAGGTGGTCATTAGTGGTGAATCCACCCTGTCTAATTGATTGAACCCTTATTTAATTTATCGGTGTTTTTTGGACAGAAAATAAGTTCAAATGAAGTTTCAGCTCAAAGAGTATCAAGCCAGAAACTTTATTATGCAATAAAAAATCCTTTTTTCAGAGATGCAAGAGATTTTCCCACGAACTTGACAACGGATAAGAATTGCAATTCAAAGAGATAATGGATTGCATGGAGAAAGCACAAGTTAGTTATGAAATATAACTTCACTTTCCCATCTCAACCCAGTGTCCTCCACTAATGGGCCTTGATCTCCCGAAAATCTTACAGGCAATGCCATTTATTCAAAAGAAACACAAGAGACAAAAGAGCCACCAATGATGATGACACTCACAGTGGGTGAGAATCTCTATGCTATATACACACGACTTTTAACTTTTGCCGGGCAATTGTAATGCTGGATTATAATATTGTGTTTTAATGTGCGACAAGCACATTAAGAGCCATTAAAAGAATTGTTAATCTACGAGGATCTTACTCTCCCCAACATCCCAGGCACACACAGGGACAATTTTCTACCCTTCACCCACCCTACCCCTCTCCTCACCGTACCATAACTACTCTAAAGGCATTAATAATAGGAAAAGTACCCCGAATATACTTGTAGTTTTGTGGAAAAGTCCTAGGGTATTTTTGGAGCTTTTGCTCACATTTTGCCACTTTTAAATATTTCCCTCCTGCACAAGGCTAAATTATGTTAAACTTACAATAGTGAGCAAATTCATTTTTAACTCACTGCAAAAAAATAACACTTGGCTTTTTGCGCCACACACACAAAAAAAATGCAGTTGAAAAGGGTTGGAGGGTGCAAATTCATCTCCACTATATGGTGTTCTACTATATATGTAGGTATTGCAATTTTGAGTAAAGAGAACGCGGGGACAATAGAGAAATAATTCTATAAATTACAAAAGTTACTCCTTTGCATTTTCCCTACTTATAAATGCTACCCTTATATGTATCCTTTCTGCACATAATTTTGTATTATATTCAACTCTTTTGCTTTCAACTTTTCTCCAACAAATACCTGCATATAATATTTTCCTTGCCATCACCACGATACAGTCCATTTGTGCCCCATCTCCTTGGCAATTCCAACAGTGAAACACCACGATTTCCACTCACTGCCACGAAATTTCCATCCACCGAAGGTGCAATTCTGTCCACAGTGTATGGCAAAGTTGCTGATGGAATCAATGTCTGAAATGGCAGAGAAAGAAAGAGAAGAAAAAAGTCAAACATGAAAATGAGGAAAAGTGCTGAGTGAAAAATCAAATCACAGATTTTCCGCATATGTGAAAAAAGAGGTGGAAAAATGTAGAATAATGAATTCAAGGGGACATAGTATAGGTTAAGAGAAAAATTGCCAACACCTCTCCTCCTTCTCCCCCACCCAATGGATTTCCACCAAAGCATATACATATACACTATCCCAATGTGGCTCCTTCGTGCGCAATTTTCTACACAATCTACAACAGGACAAATGTTATCAATTTTTTCCTGTTATGTCAACGTGTCACGTCCATGATATTTTCCATTCTTGGCACTGTTTTTTTTTTGCCACCTTGCCTTTGCAGCGAGTGGCATTTATTTAAATCTCGCGGAATGTAAATCGTGGTTGATTCATCAATTCATATTATGTATCAAGGTCTTGATAACATGTTAACAATGATTTTTTGCACTTTCTTGATTAAAAATTTACACTGATGCCAAGATGTATGTACAACAATGTAATTGTTTAATGTTGCACAACCTAATTCTAAATTTTCTGTATTAAAACAGAAAATGAAACTGTGTTTCTTCTGCAAACTTTAAAAAAACTCACAAATATTATTTTTGCAATAGGGGAGAGCGTGGATAATCGAACACAAATTTGATGTCTAGCTCGGGATTAGTTTCCCAGAAAAACCGGAAGTCGATTGAAAATTTGTTTGGCTTCAGTACTTTCACTTCCCTTGGGTACTGACTTTTTAAACCGGGACTGTTTGAAACCCCTGCATATTTCTATTCCGAAAAGGTGTCTCTCACAAAAGTACCCGAAACAATCAAGTTTGTATTCATGATATTCAAATCATTACAGATAAATTAAATATACCTTTTTTCCCTTTTTTCTTAAAAATAATTATGCTATTATCATTAGAAAACATCTAGCAAACATCAAAAAATTATGTAAAATCTAAAACTAGACTTTAATCTAGTCTGTCCATTGAATACTAGAATCTAATAAATACAAGAAAACTTAAATCTTTAAAAATCGATTTTTGAAAAATTCTTTTAAAATATAAGTTAATAAGCTGGGATTAGGGAATCCCAGCTAAAAATATCAGGACAACTATTTTTTCAGCTATACCATCTTTTAATTCATAGTAATTAAGTCAAGGTCATTTGAAAGATTAAAACACAAAACGCTTCATTAGAAGATAATCTGTCCGATCTCCCCGCTTTCCCCTATTCAATAATTAGGAATAAAGTAAAAGTTCATGCCAATCGAAGATTTACAGTAATTATCGTAATTTAATAATTTTTAGAATTATGTAAGTAAATAATAAATGCAAAATAAGTGTTTAATTCTAGCATTAGGTCTTCAACGAATTTGCACTCGTCACTTTTCTTTTCTTTCCTCTTCAATAAAAAGAAAAATCATAAAAATAAGAGAAGAATTTCCACAAGCAAAGCACTAAAATTTCTGATTTAATTTTTTCTCTCTCCACCTTCGTCATTCTTATCATTTGGATATCCTCTCGTGGAAACGTGGAAAGAGCAAGGAAAAAAGTTGTATATCAGTTGGGGTGGTGCGGATAAAATACAAGAGACAAAAAAAAATGTTGTATCCGCGAAGAAAAGAAAACACACCTCAAACCCAAACATTCACTTTCCACCTTGGCTTCTCTCCCGCGTTAATATCATTCTTTTCCCATTCCACGTTGAGATCTTCGGTGGATCTCTCACCTCCCGCCCGAGGTGGAATGTGGAGGTAGAAAAAAGCACAAGAAAAAAAGATTTTTCATTAAAGGAAAATGCAATCAGAAACTCACCGCATGACAACACGGAGATATATCTTTGGTATTTGTTTTATTTTTCATCCCTCCCTTCAAACATCCCAACCAAGCCAAGACTTGTTTCCTACCTCCAGTGTCTCTTCCTGACACCCCCACCGCGCCCACATCTTCACCAACACTCTATACCATCATCTTGTACTTTTTTTATTATACGATTTTTCATATATATATTCTTTTTTTCTTGCTCCAGCGCTAATATTTGCTTTTATTATAAAACCACGCGATTTTTCTTTATTATGTTTTCTTATCATTACAATCGCAAATAATGAAACGGAAAGGAAATTTCCCCATCCTCGATGCGACGGTACAAAAGCACCATCAAAATACCTATTAACCTGAAATTAAACGTCTGTTTTCATCGCCTTGAGCCACAAACACGCATATCATTCATTTTCTAGTGTCTTCCTGGATCATCTCTCTTTTCCATCCGCCATATTTCTCCTCAGCAGCATAACTGCGATTTTTGTCAGGCTTTTATACACATCACCCACCATTTCAAAACCGCGAACCCATTTGAATTTTTCCACCAGCCCAGAAGAAACGCCACTCATCTACTCAAGGATAAAAAAAATTGATACGACCAAGTCTGTACTTAAAATTAAATTGAATCATAAGACAATATCTTATTCTTGTATGATATTCTCATCTACTCCCAAACTCTGCTGGCCTTGCAACGAGCGCAAAGCCAAATGATAAGATTCCGCTGAAGAACATCAGCCACGATATAGAATAATTTAAATTGAAAAATAGAGATAGGCGAAGAGAACCCACGTAGATGGATATTTTTATTTCATTCCAATTATTTCTCTCTTCCCGCCCCCCCCCAGCATCACCTCCACCACTTTGTGATAATATCAATGTCATTTTCGAAGGAAGAAGCATAATGAGATTTTTTTTTCCATATTCGCACAGAATTTGCTGACGCTCGTCCAAAAGTTCAAATTCAAAGTAGAGCAATGCCTTATTGCTGATTACTTCCCATCACATTTCTATACTGACAGATTTTTTTTTATTGTAATAAGCATAATTTTCTTGATAGGAGGAAATTGCTGGAAAATAGAAAATACCCTCAACGTCACATCTCCTTCAAATCCACTTTGATTTTCCTTTTCCCACCGAAAAAAAATAAACGCTAGAAGATAAAACCATCACTGGAACCGTTCTCCATCCAAAGGGCGATATGGCAAATTTCGTGGAATGGAAGAGCAGAAGCGAAAAAAGCTCCTCGAAAATTAATACGTATTATCATTTAAGTTCAATCAAAAGACGCTTTTCTCCGCGCAAAAGCAGGAAAAACAGCTTTTCTGTAAAATGCGGAAGCACCAAGGGGTGACTCATCCCATTTTTCCCGGACATTTAATTAGGTTTCGCAAAACTAAATGGAAGTTATCAAAATTTTGGAAAATAAATAAGGTAATAAACTGTAGAATGACGATTGAATAGAAACTATGAATTGGAATTGATATTTCGATTTGCAAAAATCAATTCATTTAACCAATTCATTTTATCTAAACTTTCTTTACTCCCTGGAAATAATTCCCAATGGACAAGGATAAAAGAAATAGAAATGAGAGGGAAGATGCCCTTTCAGGGGAATAATTTTCAAGACAATCTCCTTGAGACTCACTCTCACCCAAACCCCACAAAATGCTGTCTTTCCATGCCATTCTGGCCCATTTCAAAATTAGAAACACGAAAAAAAAATCTTTAAACACCCTCCATCCCTTGTCCTTTCTGTTATTATCATTTTTTCCACCAACACCCACAATCCATGAAGTATTTTTATACATCCGGGAGAGGGACAACGGAGAGAGCGTGAAAAAAAATCCAAGAGGATGATGGGTGAAGGTTCTATCACTTCTAATGGCCGCAGGTTATATAGCAATGGCAGGAACTCGTCAAATTGTGAAACTCTTCTCAAATTACATCGTCCATTCCCTCGGTTCTTGATGAAGTGGGCTGGGATAAGAAATGGATGGGCCAGGGAGCAGCCCAGAGAAAAAATCTGAATATTAACATTCTTGTCGAAGACTATAAGAGCTGGGAATTAAAAATTGGTGATTAATTTTTACGCCAAAAAAATGCAAATGGCTCAAGAAATACGCTTCTTCCGCACCACGATTATATTTATGCCATCACTCTCAGGGGTGGGGATTTCTTTTTTTTCTTCTTCTTATATTGAAGAGTATGAGGCTGAGAAATATCCCCTTGTTCATCCTCTTGAGATATGATGTGAGATGGGGGAATTGCGTAAATCTGTTATACTTTTTATATCGCTACTTGAGATTGTTGTAACTTTCTTTCATGCCACCTCAAACACAAAAGTTCCTATTTCTTTGAGCTCACTTTTTTTTCTAACGCCTCTATTTTAACCCCCTTTCTGAATAAATTGTATTATTGAAGCGGGAAATTCAATGGAGTAAATGATCATCATTAATTTTTCTCGCACATTGGCTCAAGTTTAGTAAAAGAAAAATTCACAGTGTATTTTATACTTGCAAGGCTCTTCGACGATGAAATGTAATTGTTATTCTTTTGCCTTGGTGAGAAATGAAAACATTATCGTGTGTCTCGTCTAATAACTTTGCATCTTAATGTCCTTCAGCAAGAAATATTAATCCAACCCAACCAATTCACATATAAATTTCAATGAGTGTGAATTGTGTGGAAAAGTTTAAAAAATTGCCCATCTTAAATTGCATAGAATTATTTTTTCCACACCCATCTAATGTTCATTCATCCTGTGACATGTTGATGCAAAGGAACTTAATCATACTTTAGATGTTGCGCCCGTACCTTAGGCGTGTATTGATTAAAAAACTTTTTATTATTATTTTATTATTTTCCCTCTATCGCACAACCGACACCCACGAAACTTAAAACCACCCCGCAATATTGCTCATTGAGGATGAAAAATGCCATGGCGAGAAAGAATCCCCCAGGAGAAAAAATATTGAATGGGTGAGAAGAAAATAAAAAAGTTTTCAAATCTTGTTACAGATGAATTGGCTGCTGAATTTTCTCTCTTTCATCCGCCAACGTCCGACAGCAAAAAAAGAGAAATATTAAATATTCCTATACAGTGAATAAACCACCAAGTTAAGCAATTTTCACGTGGATAAAAAAAATCCTCCAAACACACACAAGATAACTGAGAGACGTTGAAATTTGTTTAGAGAGAGAGAGAGAGAAAAGCAAAGGAAAGATAAATCCCACCCAGACATAAACTAACATTCCACCAATCGTTAATAATTTACAATAAATCACCACAAATGGGATCCCAAATTACCATCAGCAAAAAAAGGCGCATTTCTCATGAACTTTTAATTCCCAACCAGCAGCAGACACTGGCCAAAAGAGAAAATTGGATTTGAAGGTAAGCCCATGTGGTGGAAAAATTCTTTCGCCCACTTTCGATATATTTTCTATAATAAGCGAAAGGGCGCGGTGTGGCTCATTCTCTCGCGTAAGTAATAAAAAACCGCGAGTGAGTCGAAAACTTAAGAGATCCATATTTTAAGATTATGGCTATAAAAGCTAATTACGCCGATAAATATTCCATTATTGCTTGATCTATTGCCCACCATCATACCAAAACTCGGTCTCATTTTTTTTCTCGCGCGCCTTCCAACACCATCTTCAACCATTTGACTTCAATTCCAACGCCACTGAATGAAGTTGTTCGAACATGAAAGCCTCGAAAACTTGGCAGAGTGCCTGATGTAATACATAATGTATACGACCTAATCAATTTTTATCTGAAGCGTTGTACGAAAATATTCCTAACTAGACTAAAGCTACATTTAGACTGAATCAGCTTCAAATATTTGGATAAAATGAATTAAAAAAAAAAACAAGCATAACACTTGGACGCTAACATGTCAAATAGAGCGAGAAAAAAGATACAGAATACGAGTGAGTGAGAGATCCGAGAGTTAGGCATGCAAAAAATGCAGGATTCACCACGAAGGTTAAGGTTAAATCTGAAGCTTTTACGCCAGCTTAAAGTTAGCTTTAAGCTTAAATCTAGCCATAACTTTAAGCACCAATTCAAGATTAAAACCAATTTTAAGCAAACTTTAAGCATTAGGCCGGACTTCAATTATTAACCAGCCATAAGTCAGCTTTAGGTTCTCTCTTTAAGTAAAGACTTAAATTTTATAACAGTTATGAGATTAAAATTCCACTCGAGGATGATCCACGGTGGATCATCCTCCCGAGGATCATCCTCAAGTGTGTAATCGCTAAGATGTCAAATACGAAATCAATAACGTATTACAATAAAACTTTCCCTTTTCAAATCAAAGAACGAGCCCACCACTTTTGCCAAACGATAAAACTCTCTTTCTTCGCTACAATTTTCTACCCTTACTCCCCCCCTACCCCCAAACTTTCCCCTCACTGATATCCCGATTTCAGCCTTGTGGCCCCTCCAAATGTATGGCAGAAAAATATTCGTGTATTCGAAAGATATACTGCAGACGGAATGCTCCATGCCATAAAATCGACAAATTGTAATGGAATTCTTGTATAATTACACCCTGAAAATTTCTCTGATAAAATCTCTGGCTGATGGCTTTTTTGTCGGTGCGCCCGACTGTATATGGGTGGGTGAGCAAATTTCAAGAGCAACCCCCGTTGTGTTGCGCGTGGAAAAAGCCCATCTTCCCAGACACTTTTCGGCTCATATTGAACCATGGAGTACATGAACGGCATTTAAACTGTCAACAAAGCGAACTATTTGATAATTTACTGGACGCCTTTTGATACACAAATAATCTTTAATGAAATTCTTGTTGTTCATTAATATCGCATTAAGTACCTCGAAAATATAGGCTGTTTTCCCATACTCAAGATACTGAGGGTGTGTAAATTTTCCTCAAAAGTTTCCCAACATGAGGAAAACTCCTGTTTCGCCCCCTTGTATCTGCCTCCTTCATATCTTCCCATGCCATACCATAAGAGGGGTTCCACCGAAACTCTCATATGCAGTACTGGAGAACGGAGATGCTTAAGAAGGGTTGAAATGGAGAAGAGACCATCTCCTTTGAGGTATTTCACAAGTGACTCGAGTGTTTATAAGTAAATGGAAATAGTTTTACTTGTTGTATGTTTATGATGTAATAAATTTGATAACTTTCACCCCTTAACCCATACCTTCGCCAATTGAGGAATTCTGAATCGCTGTACACAAGCATCCTCTTCTTGGGCGAATTCCTCACCCACCGAAGAAAATCAACCCCTAAGGTGATGATGCAGGACCCAACCATTCCCATTAAATACAATTTTTGATCATCCATCGCTCAAGACAAATACTTTGAAAAATGATGGTGAGGAAAAGATGAAAAAAAATGTTATTTAACTTTGGAGGAATGTTTTAATTGAATTCGAATTCAATTTATTATTTTTGCACCATTTTTACCACCCAGAGGGAATAAATTTTCTAAACTTTCAAACGGTCTCTCCCTTCTGCCGGAATAAAGGAGAAGTCTCGTCTTAGAATCAGGTGAGATGCAAAAGATCAGCAAAATCTCACACCTCAAACTCCTTTTAGCAATTCCAGCAAACGAGATTATAAGAATATTTTATATTTTTTTCGCCTTTCGATTATCGTAACGGATATTTTAATTTAAATGGGAAATAAGAATTCTCATTTGGCGCCCTTTTTTTCATCGTTCCCTCAGTTTGAATGAAATTTTTCCAGCACTTCTTGTCTCTCGAGACTGACTTTTACCCAAAAGATGAAAGGCAAATATGGAAATTGAGGAGATAAAGAAGAAATCTATTAAAAGTCTATTGATATTGTATGAAATTTCTTTCTCAACTTCTTCATCCCATGAAAAAATGTTGTGCCAAAATTTTTCCGTGTGCCTTCAAATTTCCATAATTGGATTAAGAACATCTGACACTTTTCACGAGATATTATATACATTTCAAGAATTTCCTGCCCCCTCCTTAAACATCATTGAATTTTCCAGAAGAGAAAATAAGGGGTTTGCCAATGAAAAAAAGTCAACCAATTAAAACATCATTTTCTTCTATAAATTATCAATTTTCATCACCATCCCAATTTACAGCTTAAGGAAATTTTGTCTCCCGTACAACTGTTCCAATTTTATTGTGCCTAAAAGGACTCCCTCCAAGGATTTGCGATTTGTAACAGGACACTGACAAAAAATTCTACATAATCGCGCGGTTTTGTTTCATATACACACACAGACACACACGTTTACAATATATATAACCAATTCCAACCACTTTTACACAATTTGCCAAACAACCAACAATCACCTCCAACTCCCGCTTTTTTCCTGCGTTCACATTAACTTCTCGGTAAAGTGTTGTGTTGAAATATTTTCCACAAGTTCGAATTGGGGGCGAAAGGGTAACACGCCAGCACACTTCTGCCAGGGATGCTGTAATCGCCTATATGGTAAATTCAACCAATAAATCACCCCATTCTTTCCCTCCCATTCACTTTCATTTTGGAGTATTTCCCCACCAACACGTTCGGTTTATAATCTCCAACCCCTCGACGGAGCGGGAAGAGTCGGAAAACCCCTAATTGAATTTCGATTACTTTCGAAGATGTTTCCAAACGATTTGTGGTTATTTTCTCTTCTCTCTTTTCGGCCGTTTTTCACCATGGAGAAATTACAATTTAACCATATGGAGAGGCTATACCACAGAGCGAAAAGAAAATCTGTCTCAAGCTTAAAGGCGCTGTCATACAACATAATTAAATTTAAAAAAACAACGGATTATCAAATAACTTTTCTTTTTCCAATAGCGCGACCAATAAAAATAAAAACAAGAATTTTTTAATATCAAATTGTCTTTGAAATATTTACGATTTGGTTGCCAGTTGGTGTCGGCAATTTATCAAAATCGCCAATAAACAGATAACTATATTTCTAAATGTTTTAACATGTTTGTTTGTTTATGAACACTATCCAATCTACAATGAACCGGAAATGCTCAAAACAAGCAAATCTCTGAATACTTCCAGTTGTGATATCAATGATTACAAAAAAAATATTACACTAAATATACTCTAAGCTCGTTTACTTGAGAGGAAGATGCTTAAGCGTTAGCTTTACAAGATCCATAAACGTCTATCCTATCTATAGCTCCAGAGTTTTACCGTCTATTGACTGTTAAGTTGAGCATGATAATTTGTGGAAAATTCATTTAAGGACAGACAGTTTTTTCTCCATTCAACTATAAATTCCTTACCACGAAGAAGAGTATTTTAATGTATTTACCAACGTCTCTGGCGTAAAAAGACGTATCTAAATTGAAGTGTGAGGAAAACACGAATTAATCGACCAAATGACAACCGCTTAATTGTGTCTTGCTCCCAAATTAAATGGAAAAGCACTTGAAGAGTCTTTCTTGGCTCCCCAATACTGTCATTTGCACTTTTACACGTAGCTCACTGTATATACACCTCGCTAAACAAAGTGTTTTTTATCGCCATAGAGAGAAGGACACACAAGTTAGATCACAATTATGTGAAGAAAGTTTAAAGAGAGAGTGAGAATATAAGGACAAGGAGGATGAACACACGTAGCAGCGATTTTAATCACCCGCGTCAAGAAGCTATTTTCTTCAGGAAAAAAGAATTAGGGAGAAGGCTGATGGTGAAATTAAAGGGAAGAGGAAAATTGAAATATCTGAAATTGCTTCATAAGACAATTTCTGAGTGAATTTTAAAAATTTAATATTATCTAATAATATAAAAGAGCTCCCGAAAGTGGAAGATTCATTGGAAATTCATGAGAAATTTTCTTAAAATTATTGTTTAGCAAATAAGAGGGAAATGATAAAATGTTAAAGTCAGAATATTTCCAGAATCATTATTTTGACTGAAAGAAGGATGAAATCCTTAAGAATTGTCATGTGATTGATTGGCAAGATTGCATTAGTGTCACTGACGAGGCAAGTCAACACCTAAAAAGAAACAATAAGAACCGTCTCTATACAGCAAAAAAACTGCTCAAATGTTTATCACAGCGAGGGTGAGATTTTATAAAGAGAAAAGAAAAATGGGATGTCGTTTAGTTTTAAGAAATATAAATCGACGGATTTTTATATTTCAGACTTTCTCCTTCCTCGAAAATTTAACACTGTGACACCACCAATAATTTAATGAAGCTCTTTTTTTCTCTCTCCTCTCTTCCCCACTTTGCCACCCCATTCCGAAAACACCCTCAATAAATAGAGTTCTCTGTTTCTGATGGTTCTAATGTTTATAAATTGCTATTCGTCAATTTCCCAAATGGACTGTCACACTTTGAGATAATTATTAGAAAAAATGCCTTTTCCACCCAACCAACCACAAAACAAAGATGATGGGGTCGAATCATCGAAAATCCACATTCAGTCCGAGTAAAATAAAATAATAAATTATTTAATACAGTCATGTTTCATCCCTCATAAAGTGCTCGAGATGATCCCCATTACGCCTGGTATATTAAATACAAAAAATTTACAATCCGTCACAGTGTCATTTTTATTATTTTTACTATTTCATTGTTCATATATTTTTGGCCAACACACCCACACCTACACCATGAGAAATATTATAATTATCATCAATTTTTTTCTGCACAATACACCGAATATTCTATATAGAATAAAAATTCAACCACTTTGCCCATCACTCCATGCAAGCCCACCCTCAATCGTGCTATATTTTGCTCGTGTAGCCCCATTCTTTTTTTTTTTGTTCTCGGTGCGGAAAATAGAAGTGTGACATAATGTAAATTGAATCATATAAATTACCAACATTATTTTAATGTTTCTGGCAGACTAAATTGATCGGTATTTCGGTGGTGGAGACGCTCATGGCACCACCATTATTTGAGTGTTTCAAAATACTATCGCGACACAGGGTGAAAAAAAGTAGGGCGCCTCTTCGGTGCAACAATGGGGGTGTAAGTGTGTGTGTGGAAAATTGGGGAAAAATACTCATTATAAATTCCTAGCTAAAGTGATTTTGGTGGCACACGGAGTAACACTTTGTGCTGGAGTTTTTCTCACTCTCAAAACCTCACCCTCTGGAAGACTAAGCAAAAAAAAAAGAGGAACACAGAGATGCTGATGAAAAAAGAGCGACGGGAATTTTCCGGGTCGGAGCAGAAGATGAAGAGGAGCCTCATTCCATGAATCTGATTTATTGAAAATGGAAGCCTAACGATTGTGTTTTGCATTCGATGATTTATTGCGATTATGGCTAAAGATTAGCATATTTTTTACTCAATGTTCACTCATTCAAGGAATATTGCCATTTAAATACGCCACACTCACATCCCTCGCCAGGATGCTTAAAAGGGAGAGAAATATGGCGAAAGATTTTCACGAGATTACTCATTTGGAGCGTGAACACATTTTTTTTTAGGGACTCATCGAAGAAGAAAATTTTCTCAATATCACTCTTTTTGTGATATGAAAAGAGGAAATTTGATTTAATTTATTATCAAATCACTTCAACCTTTTGATTTGACAAGTATATGGTAAACGGTTAAAGTTTACCATATACGAATCATTTTGCCAATCGAAAAATTATTTTTAAATTTTGATAAAAGAAACATGTTTCTATAAGCGCTATTTTCTTTAGCATAAGATCTGTCTGAATACGTTTGGCCAATTCTGAATTTTATTTATAGCATAAATGGACTTTATCAATCCCCAATCGAGGGAACGGTCTTACAGTAATTAAATAATTATCTCTTGACAAAAAGCTCCTCAGTGGGTGTCACAGCGACTGAGCACTTCCATAATTGACTATCCATCGACCAGCCGTAATATTTAAGTTCCACACCTAATTAATTAATCCCATTGTCGATCGAAACTTTACGCCTCAGCCCCCCTTGAGGTCATCGTGTGTATGACAGTCATCCACTAATATTAAAATCATTAATTACATTTGAATATCAATACACTGAACCGGGAGAGTCTTTCATTCTGTCATTATTCACTCAGGCATGTATTCTCCACGTGTGAGAGTCAAACCCATCAAATTGGGATCAACGAAGAAAAAATTGCTTCAGGGATCCACCCCCCAAACTTTACCGTACATACTTTCCACCAAGCCTTATGCTGTGGGAAAGGTATGGAAAATTTTCGATTTTCATTACACCTCCATTAATAATATGGATATGTGGTGTTTGATAAAAATTAGAGAGTCACGCAATATTTTTTCACGATGAAATCTAGCCTATAAGAAAAAATTTATTCAAGAATACGTGTGGGAGAAGGTTGAGCTAGAAAGGGTTGGCTTTTTTCACGTCTATTTTCGCATTACCAATTTCCAGATATATAAGTTTATTGGTCGATTAATTGCTGGCTCTTTAGGAAGAGACTTCAATTATTTTTCACCCCTCACCCCAATCCACCTCAATCTCTTTGTCGGTTCACCTCCAGTAGGGATGCTTTTTAATTCAATCACACACAGTAACACTGAGCAAGGGTGTGAGGGTGGAAAAAAAAATGTCCATGGAAGTGCAACTTGTAAATGAGCAAAAGAGAGTGAGTATGAGTGGAATAAAAAAGCATATAGAAAGTTATATGTCCCAGTTGTAATAGCAGTCAATGTCTCTGAGGACGCTCCTTGATTTTTTTTTCCGGGAGGCAATACATATATATGTACACACATCCATACACTCAGTACAGGCGCTTCAAATTAACATGTTCATCAACACGAAGGGCAACGTTCATACATTTTCTCGAAAACACCCACCCCCCAACAGTCGAGTAACTTTTAACTTTATGAGAGGGACAGAAGCATAAATGAAGTACAAAATACATTGAGCAAAGTGACGATGGAGGTTGTACTTGGGTGAGAAAAAAAAGAAGAGGAGAGAGAGGAAGAGAATATGTCATTTGACCTCCCCATTCATGCCACCCCGTCAGTGATGAGGGAAACACCGTGTTTTCTAGTCGCTCGATAATTAATCAGTATGACTTGGCTGTAGACTCTTTTGAAGGGTGTCACCGAGAGCTATCTATTACTTCGCCCCCGTAAAAATCAACTTCATCTCACGCCACGTTCACGTTTATGGTAATTTCTCTAAGAGATACACCTATTTTTTCACGCTCCTTTTCAGCCTCATTAATTGTCATCTCGTGGAAAATTTTCAATTGATTTCACCCAAGGGTAGGGCCTTCAGCTTAATTAATTGCAAGAGAAAGATGATTAAGTTCAGAGCTCTAGCAAGTTTAATAGTTTAGGTATAAAGATAAAGAAGAAATCATTTTTTTTTAACTAGCATTGCTAATTGACAGAGAAATTATGTTTTCCTATGTCCCATCAAGGAGAAAGACCTTAAAATAAATTTTACAAAATTCCCAACAAAAAAGACTACCGAATTGAACAAGTAAAATTATAGTAAGTATATATGAATGTAATTATAAATTACGGATCTAATGGCGAGGAAAATTAATTAGGGATACACACCGGAAAATTCTCCAAATCCCTTTATTTTGCCATCATCTCCAAAACCGACACGGTATATTGTTGAAAATTCTATACGGCAGCTATATCGCATTCTATAGCCGCTCATCTATGTAGATAAATTGTAAAATTAACAAATGATTGAGGATTTTAATCATTGCTGCATAATAATTACACCTTGAAATATGATGAGATGGCAGTAATAAATGATGGTGACATTATGTTATACATTTTCCGGTAATGTTTCGACATAAAGGTGTGAAAATTAGTCATCATTAATTATTTCTAGTCAATTGTGCGTATAAATTCAGCCTCACACTTTCCAACCTAGTCTTTTCGCGACATTCATTTCCTCATTCTTCTGCCGCAAAAACCCAACCCTAAAGGGGGTGGGGATTCCACCCACTTGAGCCTCAAGCTAACTCTTCGTGCATATACAATGGACATTATGATGCTGGTAGAAAAAAAGAAATATAGAGAGTTTTAAGAAGAAAAAAAAAGAATTAAATTCCATGTCCACCCCTTCTGCTCCTTTTTCCTTCTATTTTTTTTCATCTCTTCGTGACACCAGACCAATCCATTTCCATCCCCCCTCCCTCCCGGATCTTTCATTCCGGATATTTTACACCCGTCCGCATGGCTTCTTCTCCAGCCAAGTGAATGATGTCTTTCGATTTAAGATGTCACTCTATAAAAATGTTATTTGGAACATTTTTAATTGCCACGTAAATTATTTGCAATTCTTTCTCGGATTAAGTATCCATCAAGAGAGGAGGTGAGACGTTTAGAAAGAAAAGACGCCGAATAGAGAGGGTGAAATGGAAGAAAAATTCATTGAGAGTGTCAAGGAAAAAGAAAGAACCAAGAGAGAGAAAAAAAAGAATTCGTGACTTTGTTATTAATGTGATGTACTCAAGAGCCCTCTAATTGAAAACTATTAAACGTTTCAGATGAATTTTTTCCAAATTAAAACACAATGTCACGATTCTCGTCACAAAATTCCTCTCCATTTCTCTCACTCACTCTCTGGGGGATGGCAAGAATTCGCTGTAACATACAGAAAACAATGTGGAAATGCTTAGTGAAAGGGGTAGTGGGCTATACGGTAGTTATGTCCATTGGCTTGGGAGAAATTGAGGAAATAGAGTGAAGGGATGAACTGGAAGAAAATCAACCATTACACCAAATTTCATCCCATTTTCGGGTCCAGAGCAATAAATTTTCATGAGAACAAGAGGCACGTCGATTAATAAATGGCATTACATATCCTTGTCACTCTCTCACACCCCCTCACCACCCAAATAAATTATATTCCATATATGCCACTCGTTGGGCGTATGGAAGATTTTCTTATAGAAAATCCACCAAAACCATAGCCAACAAACACATTCAATATGCTCGGTGGAGAAGATATTCAACCATTAGAGAAGCTGATTTAATATATCCCAATGTTTGTCCACAGTATACATACACACAGCCATCAGAGAGCTGGGAGGGTGACACACTCTGAGAATTCCACCTACATGAGTGGAGTAAGGATATACCTCCTGCTGATGCTTCAAGAACATGTGGACAATATCTAATCCAGTCATTCCATATAGATTAAGACTCACAGATCATTATTCACTGTACCCAATATTGTTGCTGGGCAATACACATATAATTTCTTCTTCTTCCACATATTATTTGTCTCTGTTTTGAGGGATATATTAAGCCCCCCCGCTCCCCCTTCCAACCATCCTGAAACCACAGGGAGAAAAGTATATATGAAAGTCTTGGGGAGAGAGATGTTTAAGAAAAAACTTTATCTGTGAGTTATAATCCTTCCTTCAATAAGATCCCCAACTCTCATCATTAATCAATTGGCTTATTTTATTTCTTTTGTCTCCTAATATGAAAGACTTGAGATTGTGAGTTCTATCTCGAAGAATTTACAGCTTTGACAAGTATGTATATCAGAAAAAAAAAACTTTTAACTTCGTCCTTTGGACACATATTGAACACCCCCAACAAATCCACTCCATAGTGTTTCACCCTCTAATCATCAGTCTCCCCAAAAAATACATGAGTCACACTATATAAAAGAAGGAAAATCGTCTTAAGAGAAAACCTCAAAGATCCCCAAAAAGATGTGTGACAATCTTTTGAAGGAAAATCATGAAAAATTGACCGATTTATTTACTCACACCCCCCTCATATTCACCCTCCTAGCATGAGAAACCTAATAATGTTGACGTCATTGTCATATAATTTCCTCCTCCAGAGGGTTGATGAGTCTTCCCGCCTGTTGAAAAAGAACTTTTGGCTATATAGATGGTCTCCTTGGTGGTATTACTGGCCATGAGACAATTCCCATTCGACCACAGTGAGAGAGATATACCATTAAGATCGAAGAGAAATGCAGAAGAAAGACAGATATTTATTCCTTTCTTTCAGGCCATCCATGGGCAAAAGAATGTCCCAGCGAGAGGGAGGAGAAAAAAAATCTTACCAAGAGAAATGTTATTGTCAGATGATTTATAAATCCCATAGAAACATGGAAATCCTATAGAGTCAAAGTCGTCTCCACCACTGGATTACTGTATTAAACGGAAATATTTCCTCTCCCACCCCCCATGTGAGAGCGAAAGAAGTCCTATTCATCCCTCCACTTTATTCGGGACAGACACCAAAAATAGACTCAATAAAATCAAAGCATATTTTCTATACACAGCACACACATTCACTATAACTGGGATAAATTTCACCCTAAATACGATGATAATCCCACTAATAAATTGCTGGACTTTGAAGATTATCACCGTGCAGAGATTTTTTTCTCTCTTTTTTGCCAAAAAGCAGGGGAAACTTTTTTGTGGTATATACTGAAAGCAACCAATATATATTCAGCAGTCGCGAAATGAATCAACTCACCTCCAAAGACGAGGCATCAAAAGACACTCTTCTTTCACCGTCATCGTGGTCAACAAACAAGAAAAGAGAAAAATTGTCCCTTTATGTCCTCTGTACACGCACAAATGTTCAAGAAAAATTGATAATAACAAAATAGCACGACACATTTTTATTAAGCCAAGCATAAATCGTCTCACGGGACCCCCTCGTGAAGAGAAGGACTCAAAAGACCCCGCAGGATTGGGAAGAAGTTTAAGCGAACCCTCTCGTGTTTTACCGCTTTGCCTCTTTTTTTGGCAACCGGAAGGATTTTCCTCAAACTCACGTGGAAAATCTATTACAAGGCAAAAGTTGTTCGAGTGGGTGGCAAATTGTCTTACACAAAAGAGTATCAAATGTATTGACCGTTATTTGGTGCCACAGACCACTTTCTGAGTACAACAAAAGTGGTTGCTAAAAAAAAAATGTTATTTATACTTAAGTATCACGCGACTTTTCTTCTTTCGCGTATTTCTTTTTCCTCTGATTTTTAGTCTGAACTCGAAGGCAGATTTTCTTGAGAAGCGGCAAAATGTAAAAGATTGATTGCAAAGCGATAATGAAAAGGCAACAAAACCCGCAAACATATACAGTTAAAAATAGAAGAATTTCCCAAACACGGAAAAATTTCTCTATAAAAAAACAGGTGAAAAAAGAAAAGGAGTTCTTTCTCTAAACGTTTTTTTGTCTTAGAGTGTTTTCCTTCGAGCTTTGCCTCTTTGTTTCAAACATATATTCTTCAAATCACCCACAGTCAGAAATTTCCACCTAAATATAGGACTTGAATAAAAATATTTCGTGGAAAACCCATTCAAGTCTTCAACCCTTTCACCCACTCTCCTCACACCCCAACACCTCCGCAAGAAAATTCAGTTAAATTTTGCGGGACAACAAAAGAATTCTCACAAACAATATTCCCACATGATACACCCCAATTATATTTTGTGACTCGAGAGACTTTTTGATTCCGCCAACAATTAAATATCCTGCAAAACAATCGACCCCTATCCAATTTTTTTTCTTAAACATTTTCCGTGAGAGACTCATTTCCTTTTCTACCGTGCGAAACTTACCTAACTGCAAAAAGCGGTAGGAAAATTTCACATTTATAATTTTCTTTCTAAGGATGGATTTGCGCATTTTCAATTGTTACAATTATGAACACTCCAATAACAATTAAACAGTTCAGAGGTTTCAACAATCTTCCTCGACGTCCTCAACAGAATCCCGCGTTCTACCTTTTCCCAGCAATTTCCACACACATACACACCCACACATCAAGTGGATGGAGGTTTAGCGGGTGAAAAGGCATAGCATAGAGGAGTGTCATGGAGAAATGGAATGAGAGAAGAGGAAGAGAACGAGTGTGGAAAATTAAAAAGAAACAGTTTAAAATGGTCAAATAGACGTTGAAAAGTCATTCAGTTGATGAAAATTTGTGCGAAATTGCGGGGATGAGGAAATTTCATATGCATAGAGAAAGAGAAAATCAACCACTTCAACAATAGGGAAAATTCCATACAGCTCAGAAGAAAATCTCGACAATTGAATTTTCAGCACTATAAGTTCCTCCTATATTACATGAAAAACGGAAACAATTAAATCCCTCTCATTTTAGTGAAGGTTGCACACACACACAGTTTAAGTTGAAGAGTTTTTGTCCATATATAAAACGTATTTTACCCATTATCTAACTTTATTTTTTACTCCAACACATACAAGCATCAAATTCATCCTTGTTGAAAATTACTGGGAGAAATTTCATGTGGAAAAATGATTAAGAGAAAATCACCACTAAAGTCACCTGAATGTTGATACAATGAGGAAAATCATCCCGTCTCTCTGGTCAGAATTTAATGCCATTAATTACAAAAGGCCACATGAGTAGCCACAAAGTAATTAAAGAATAACATGAGGGTATTTCTTCGCATTAAAAATTATCCCTGTGCATTTTTTTTCTTAGTATTTGCAAAAGAGTTGAACATCATTGCTTGGAAAGACTTTCCAATCACTACCTCGTTTCCAATCACTTCCCTTGCGGGGAGAACCGATAGAACCAATAAAATCGATGATTAGAATGACTTGCGCTGTATCTCCCCAAATACGCCCCAATAGCATTTTTTCCGCCCATTGATGGATCACAAAAGAGTCACCCAATTCTAAGCTGCGCATTGGGAGTGACCAATGACCTGAAAAGTCCAATTGAAATGACTTTTACAACTTTGAGAATATTTCTTATAAACCCACGCAAAGTGGGAAACGCGAAATAATCCTTACATAATATTTTCAACCCCCCCCCCCCAAAATCTACTGGTAAAACATTTTCGCGAACGACAGCAAAAGCTGGAAGAGCTGATGGGTGTTGATATCAGAAATCATAATCGTTACACTGATGTCTTATTGCAATATGGTGAAAAGGCGCGTAATCGCAAAGAGTTATATGAAAGGAAGGAATTGTGACTTTTCCTCGGAGCCAGCGAATGGATATGTCTTCCTTGTTGCAAGCGAAGAACGATGCGAAAGAAATGAAAGAGTCGTATTCATCAATTCCATAAAACACGAAATAACAGATGGTCCTATCGTTCGCAGCAAATGGTCTGTGAGAAGAGTTTCACACAAATTGGCTTCATCTCCTTTTCCATTTGCCTCCTCACATTTTCATCACCATCGCCCAGCCAAAGCATGGGAAATGTGAAATGAAGAAAAAGGCATTCCACGAGTACTATGACAATGATGGATCATATTGTGTTTCATGATCAAAATGATAAAAATTATTATTACCATTAATAGAGAAATGTTACTTTACGTATCTTGGAAAATGACGTAAAGATAAAGTATACAACTCAAAGAGCTTTGCGAAACTTTCAGTGTTTCAGAAAGCAAACTAAATAGTAAAAATCTATTGCTAATTCTAGAACAATGAAAAATTTATTTACCCCAACCAAGAAGACAAAGAATATACGTTTATACGAATATTAGTTATCTATTTCACAAGAAATTGAGACAACGCGTCAATTGAGACACGCGTTCTGTAAGAACCTGTTTCCATCCACTGTTTTCACAAAAGTCCGTCTTTTTCAAAAGAAGCGCATTTTATAAAAATTTTAATATATAAAAATAAGCTAAATAGGATTTTTTTGAGGATTTTTTTAAGCGTAGGTATGAAAAGAAATATTATCAAAATCTTTACTTGTTCTTTAAAAGCTTTTTTTGTAAATTTCCTCAAAATGACCCTATATTTTATTAGATGTAGAGCTTTAAGGGTTTCACCTCACTTACAAGATGAAGTAAGACTTGAAATTAACTCAACGTTGAAGTTAGTCACCAAGAGATTGAGTAAAGTAATTGTTCTAATTGGGAGCAAAAAGAATTTTCCGGTTAGAATAATGTCCTCTCTCATGTCTTAACAGTGGCCCCTTTTGTCTCTCAACCGTGTCTCTCTTCATTATCACTCTCTTTCTCTCTTCTCTCGAAAAGGAAAGGATGATGAAAGAAGTTGGGTAACAAGTGAACCCACAGGATTTGGTCATAATTTCAACCACGATGGAATGATATAGAGAAATTTTCTATTGTTGTCACTGAAAATTATTATTATTATTGTAGCCTCTAGGATAGTTAAATGTGTGAGGCATTTCATAGTTTCACTTGGCCTCACATTTGCCTTCAACTAGCGCTTTCTCCGAGGACGGAGATAGTGGATGTGTGACGGTGAATTTTCTTATATGTAAGTCGCCATTAAGAAGTGGTTATTCATATTCTTGGGGAAGATTTTTGGGGTTTGTATATGTGTAAAACGGGAAATATTAAGATTTGCTTATTCGCCATTGAGATGCTGATGCCGGTAGAATGAAATTGTCTTTTTGTATTCACAAGTTATGTATTTCTTGCGTCTTTTACCCCCTAGACTTTATCCTTACACTATAAACAACAGTCATATTTGTATTGTTCTTCGATGGGTGGGTGGGATATTCTTAGCCCCTAAAAGCAGAGAGGTGAGGTGAATCTGGGAGGAATGGAAAGACAATTCACTCCCATTGAGATCTCGATGCAGACACACTGGCACTTTTGTTTGTCATGAGAGAAGTTTTTGATATAGTGATTCACAAAACCACTCTATATTTCGAGAAGGTTTAAATATTAAGTCATTGTCAAATGCATCGATGCATTTTCCCAGCATGTGCCCGGAATATCTTCGTCATTGAGTAACATTTTATGGTTTCCATCCTGACGCTCATTTACTCATTCTTTACTGTGTGTGTGTGTGTTTTTTTTTCCCTCGAGAGGAAAATTGCCACCCTCCACTGCAGAAAATGTCAATTTTCCACCCGGTAGGGTGGGCGTATGGTGAATTTGCATGGAAAAATTTAAAATGCATAGAACGGCAAAAATTCCTCATTAGGAGTATGACTCGTGCTTCGAACCTTCCGGGGGGATGTTTCTTTCGTTTTATTTTTCGGACAAGAGACATGCACTAGCAATTGAACTCTATCCACTTTTCTTATATTCAATGTCTCTCTCCGATAAATAATGCCCTCGGGGGGAGAAAATGGATATTTTACTAAACTTCCTGGGCAATGACGATATATCATGGCAAGAAAATTTTTAAGTTTAAATTGCATGAAATATGATGATAGTGTTTTGCCCTTATCTCACACAAAAATTTTTCTACCTCTCCTCCTGAAAGTGGGTGGCGAGAATTTTTGTACTTGATGACATGGTAATGTTCTGTGATTATTTACTGCTGAATCAAAAAATTTTTCACTATCACATGCAACTAACAGTATAGGATGCATGTGTTGGCAAAAAAAAAAACTCTCAGTGGAGAGATAGAGAGGAGAATAAATGACAATGATGATGTGCATTTTAAAATTCACCATCATTTTACATACACTGATGGCAAAATGAGGAAGAAATTTAGTTTTCCCTCCAATATGAATTATTTCCGTATATTATGG
Source organism: Phlebotomus perniciosus (assembly GCA_918844115.2). Lineage (NCBI taxonomy): Eukaryota > Metazoa > Arthropoda > Insecta > Diptera > Psychodidae > Phlebotomus > Phlebotomus perniciosus. Next base: position 4,129 of record CAKKOB020000878.1, on the reverse strand, counting down.
CGATTTTTTGCAGTCGCTAAGTTTCGAGAGAGAAAAAAATGTGATAAAACTCGCAAATACCCCCAAATAGCTTGTCTTGTGATGGAGATGATGGCAAAAAGTCTGAGAATAAACATAAAAGATCTAAACTTTTCCTTCATTCAGTCGATTTGGAGGGGGTGGTTGAGGGGGTGAAAGTTGCATTTTTTGGGGTTCAAGATGTCAACTAAGATATTTTTCAAACTTGTGACGATTTTTAGTAGGATTTTTTGTTGTCTGTGCTAGCGCACCGCCAAACAGCGATAAAGAACGTTTACAAAGAATGTAGGAGGATAGAAGTCAATTGCGAGTGGGAAATTATATTTTTATCTCGTTTTTTTTTTACCCCTGCGAGAAGTTAACCACTTTTTTGGGAAAGGTCACGGCATGTTTTATGGAACAATTAAAAAATAGTTCCAAATTTTGAATTTTTGAGTCTCCAAAAACTGCAAAATCTGAAGACAGATCTGCAAAAGTTATTTCGCAATTCTTGGAAACTCAAAAAATCTAAATTTAGGGCCAATATTAAGCTGTTCCATAAGTCAAAATTTTCAGTGTCATGCTGTGACCCTAAGTCTTAAAAATTACGAATTTTACTTCTGAATGATTAGGATAATCATTGGAAGTCGAAGTATTTCTTGATTTTTCAGAAATACTTTTACTTTCAATGATAATGCTAATCATTCAGAGTAAAATTCGTAATTTTTAAGACCTAGAATCACAGCATGACATTGAAAATTTCGAACTCTACAGAGAACTCTATTGTTCTCTATAAAGTTTGTAATCGGGCCCATCAATTTGGTTTCTTGCCGTAAAATCCAAAATTTCTTTGTATAAAGAACCAAAAGTTCTTTTGTCTGATTTTTGTAAGTTCACTTAGACGATAAATATTTAAAAAATTAAATTAACCCCTCTTCGGCGACTTTTAAGAATACTAAAATCAAGAAAATTGACGTCTTGAACAGTCAATATTTTGGAAATTCAAGAACTAAACATAAAATCTTGATTATTTCTTTATCCAAATCCAGAAACCAAATTTCAAGATGTTAACGTTATGAAAAATTTAAGAATGTTTCAAGAAATCAAGTTGCTGAATAAAGGGGTAAATTTATAGCATTTGGCTAATATTAAGGTTTTCATTCTATGAATATACTTACATAATCAGAGATAAAAATAAAGATTCCGGTTTCCAACAGTTTTACTGGTTTTACTTAAGATTAATCTCTAAGAACCTGAGTATTCTATACTTATCTAATGATTTAGAAAAGATGAAGTGTGAAAAGTCTTGGAAATAACAATGTTGCTATATACATTCTTTGTACGATGATTCCTTTACGGCGTGTGGTTTTGTCTGATTAAATTATTTGACGATGAAGAGAGAAAATAATAAATCCCAGAAATGATCTGACGGAGAGCATAAAAATAAATAGACCGATTTTATAGCAATTTTTACGACGGCTAAATTTGACTTTGCAACTTTTGCTTTCCCTCCCCCGGCGGACATTTTTCCCAACCCCTGCGGAGTCTGTGGATGCTCTCCTGTGAATCGACCGCGCGCGCCTTTCTGGGAATATTTTACTATTATTGTTACGATTATTATTGGGATGTGCAGATGAAAGGGGAAGCCCCACGAAGGGTGTGAAGTCACTAAGGAATTTTATGACTTTTCAAAAAAGGGGGCGCACATCAAACCCCATCCCATTTTACAACCATCTTCAACTTTCTCGCGTTTCTCTCCATATTTATGATTATTGAATCAAAATGATGATGGAATTTAATTAAAAACCATTCCCTCTTGCGCCTCAATCAAACCCCTCTCTGTGATTGAGACGAAATGAGTGCCGAACCTGATGCTCTCATAGACCCTTAAATCACACAGGATTCAATATTCACTCCTGCTTTTGGGGAATTGGGCTTGGATGGTGCTCAAGTGTCTCCCCGTGTCACGTTCTACTTCCCAGGAGGCTGGGAAGTGTGCCGGAAAATCCCTTCCCAGCCAAGAAAGAACTCAGCGGGTATGAGAATAGTGTTAGAAAAGGGGTTGATGTGGCGCGAAGCAGTGAGAAAATCCACTACATTCTCGCATGGATGGAAAGAGTCAATACAGTGTCTTTGCGAGGTGTATATGAACTCTCGAATATCACCCATAAATTCCCTCCCGGATGGCACGTTTGGGAATTGAAATGCAATATTCACCGTGTCGCTCACATTGAACCATTTTATCGTCTCAAAATTGAATCATAAACAAGGTGGATTTTCACGGGAATAAATAAGAAAGCAAATGCTCTCAATTGTCTTCAAATCCCGTAGAGAATCACCAAAACAATTTTCATCTGGGAGAACTTCCACTCCCGGAAAAAGCATTTACCGGTGAAGAAATTCTGAGGTTATGTTGGGTGTTTACAGTTCGGAAAATCGTGATTTTTGCTAAGGATCTCGGTAAATCTCACTCACCTGGTGCTTTGCGGAGCTTCCTTGAGTACGAGCTGCCCTCCAGTTGAGCGCCAGGAGGCAGTTTTCCTGGGAATTCCACGCGAAAATAACATCATCCTTGCTCTCGACGAGATTCTGTGTTCTGGTCAAATCGTCGGGCAGACAACGCTGGAGGATCTTAAACATCTCTTCACGATTCAACTGGAAGGTGTCCGTGCACGTAGCCATAGTTTACACTCACTCTTTACCGGAATTTTCACGAATAACACCTACTTTTGTGAAAAGATACTCAAAAGAAAAGCGGCATTGTTTTGACACAGCTCAGTTAGTGGATCAGCCGCAAGAGGCGCTCACATGTTCACCACGCGGGAAAAATATTCACCACTTGGCGGGAAGACGCAACATCTTTGCATAAATTTATATTTATCCGATTACGCTTTAATTGCATCGCGAAGCGCTTGAAGAAAGTCCGTATTACCATGTTAGGGCACACCTAGGTGATTTGGTGTGTTTTAGGGGCGCGATTGCAAGAAAAAATTGCAATGTAACGTGTATTTGTATTAATTTCAACCAAATGATTTATTGCTACACTTTTAGTCCTCGAAGGATTGCGTGACTGCGAGATGAAAGGGTTAAATTGACACATAAATTGTGGGTGAGGTCAATGCGGTTCTAATATTTAACTTAAGCGAACCCTGGCAATGCTTTTTCTATCACAATCTTTAAAGGCCACGTATATATTGCATCGTCACGGTGACGTTGGGAGAGAAGAAAGGGTGATATTCCTCCCTTCTGATCCCTCTGCTCCAATATTCCATTTAATGTCACCTCATATTCTCCAATATATTAATCTCAAGTTGTCGCTACCAATTTTAATATTGTCTCGCGTATGCAATATTAAAATGAGGGATTGATGTCAAATTGTACCGCCTCACCCTTCGGTTTCTGCACGCTTTTGAGGGTCGCAGCAATAGTTCAGGCCTACCTGAAATTCTCCCACTCAATCAATGAGTAAATATTGGCATTAGAAGGGCGAAGATGAATGAGGGGAGTAAATCCAGTAGATCCCTTTGATGTCCTCTGAATTTTTGGGCAATATTGGAAACATTTTACAAAATGTATTGTGTATTAAGTTTGTTAAATATTCTTGAATAAACAGCTATTGTATATATAGAGTTCTTTGGATAACATTTATCGCTTAACTATATAGGTATATCTTTCCTGTTGCATAAGCATGAAATGTAAAATAAAAATTTTATTGTCGACTTCTTTAAGCCTAAGCTGGACACTCTTGAATTCCATTCTTTAAATTTAAAATGGTGTTAAATGTGGAAAACTCAATCAAATTAAAAAAAAATGAAAAATATGCAAAAAGTAAAAAATAATAAAACAATAAAGCTATTTTAAAAATTTCAAAACAAAACTTATACATACAACAGTCGAATTTCAATAATTTATGCCCTGAGTTAAAAAAAGATCATCTTAAGAGCAAACCCTTTTCCATGGATTTTGAAAATATTAATTTTTACATAATTTCTTTTTTTATATTTGAAATTAAATATTAATTTGCCCAATTCCCTAAGCCTAATTTTCCTTTTTACTCATAAACGGATAGTCAAAGAAATTAAGCAATTTTCCAACATAATTGGCATCAATCCAGAAAGACTCTTCGAAGAGG
>CAKKOB020000877.1:19349-32951 GCA_918844115.2 Phlebotomus perniciosus | reverse complement strand
GTGTATGAAACCGAGCTTTATCTTAGACACAAACCCGCCAAGAAACATCTGTTTAATCGACTACATATAGGGAGATACAAGGTGGGCAAAGGTGACTGGTAACACCTCCTTAGGCGCACGTTAAGCTGCTTGAATTCCTCTCCAGAACGAAGTGTAGAAGGTATCAAAATGAGATATATGTTTCAGTCCAATTATAAGTTTCAAGGGTTTATATTCTCTGGAGTCTCACGCAAAAACTGGAATTCACGGCTTCTCCTTCCAAATGCGCCTCAAATATAACTAACAAATTGCTATAATGTGAATTTTGGGGGAAATGTCTCCACGGGAAGCGATTTGGCATGTATATATACATAAGGTCTACGCGACAATATATAAATATCTATCATTTTCTGCGCTGAAAATATAAGGGACAACAGTAAAGTAGCAGAAAATTATGGTTTGATATATATGATGAAAAAAAATGTGAGAACAGAAGCTGCAAACATGTTTGTTTCTTTTTGGTCAATTTTTTTCACCTCTTTATTCTTGCGGCCAAATCATACCCAAAACTCCGTCGGCGAATTCGTTTGTTGCTCCACATCGTTGGAAATCGACAGTATTGCGGCTGGGGAGTCCACCTCCAAATGTGAAGGGGGGAAGATGGATTACAATATGGGTCTCTCCTTGTGCAGCTGTCGCGGGATCGAGCAATTGAAATGGTGAAATTTCATATGTTGTGGAATACGAAACACAGAATTTGTAAATTGAATGCGAAATTCAAGCTGTATATTTTTTAAAGTCATTTTAACAATGTTCATCAGATACCTATATATACTGGATGGCCGACAAAGGCAAAAGTGCTCGATACTATCTCACAAAATGTAGGAGATGTTCAGCAAAACATATACAGACCCACGTGAATTCGATTTGAACTCTATCGTATTCAATCGCAAAATTTAGTCTGTTTTCCTCGCGGAAAAAAAATTATTTATTATCCTTTATGAATGATTGTTGATAAAAAGTTCTCTGAAGTGGAAATCCAATTGATAGCAGAAATTGCTATTGTTCTTTTGGGCCATCCTATACATATATACATTATATAAAAAAATGTGCCTGTATATATTCTTCTCCTCATAACATCATCTATCTTGACTAGAAAAGTGGAACATAAATATTTAATAATCTGACCGTTACTTACCCCATAACAGTACAATCAAATGATTCAAAATATTCTTTCTACTGAAGGACATTTCTAATGGATGATATAATGAAATCTTAAAATTATTAACATATTAAACTAGTCGTTATACGTATTATACCATATACATTTTTAAAAGTCGTGCAATCTTATTTTCTCAAGGGGGAAATATTATGATCAGAAATGGTGTACATTTGAATGGAAGTGCGCGAGAGCTTTAGGAAGTGGAATGGAAATGCTAAGATAAATCAAGTAATTTTGAAAGCTTCCAAGGAAAAACAAGAGCTTTGGGAAGTTTTCCAGAGCTTTAGAAATCTTAAAGAGCTTTTAGAAATTCCAGGAGCTTTAAAGGAAATTTCAAAACTTTGAGAAATATAAGCTTGGTCAGCTGAAAGCTTTCTAAAATTTCCGTAAAAAAACTGGAAAATTTACGAACTTTAAAAAAAAACCTTGAAATTTAACGATGTTTTCAGATATTTTTAGAGCTTTTGAAGCTCTCGCTAATCTTTTGAGAATTATTAAAAGCTTTCACATATTTTCTTTAAGCTTTAGAAAGCTTTATAACAGGTATTTCTAGAGAGATTTTTTCAGAGAACTTTAGAAAGCTTCATTAGAAAGCTCTAGAAAACTTCATTGGAAAGCTCTACAAAGTTTATTTATATTTAGAAATCTTTCTTATAAAGTTTTGTTTATAAAGTTCTAGAAAGCTTTTGCTGTAAGCTCTGGTAAGCTTCTTTAAAAAAGCTCTAAAAAATTTCTTTAGAAACCTTTCTTAGAAAGTTTCCTTAGAAAGTTCCAGAAAGTTTCTTTTAAAAGCTTTAGAAACCTTTCTTAGAAAGCTCTAAAAAGCTTCCTTATAAAGCTCTAGAAAGTGTCTTTAGAAAACTTTAGAAACCTTTCTTATAAAGATTTTTTAGGAAGTTCTAGAAAGCTTTGTAAGCTCTAAAAAGCTGTAGAAAACTCTCTTAAAAAGCTTTAAGAAGATTTGGAAGACTTTTGTATAGAAACTGAAAGCTTCCGAATTAGAGTTTTGGAAAGCTTTTTTGTGGAAGTGCTGGAAATGGTGTACGCCTTTTTGACCATAATATCTTCCTCTTGTATTTTCTCATGTCAAACAAGGAAAATATGGACGGAATAATGTCCAAGTTGGATGTTTAAAAAATAATTTAAAGTAAAAATACTCAATCTTTATGATACAAAAATTCATTCTTTACAAAAGTTTCGTATAAATCAAAATCTGTGCAAAATCAATTATACTTCTCATTACCCTCTCGTAGAGATTCATTTATTATTATGTATAATGGAAAATATTATTTCTCATAATTAAAAGAGAACAAGCTTTACTGAAGAAGTCAGCTTGATTAAAGTGTGAAGGGATTATTCTTGCAACAGAATTCAGAATAAAAGTTCAATATTTGAATGATTGAAAATTCAATCTCATAAATCATCAGGTAATGCAATGAAATAGGAAAATTAGCTTAAGACTCGTGAAATCTGATATTAACTGTCGAATTAAATGATCAATTATAGCATAACAGGTATATATTTTTTCCTCATCTGCCAGTGTTTGTCAAGTATCTTAAAACTTCACAGTAAATCTTAAAACGTGAAGAGACACATCGCTCTCATTTCAACCAAAAATCAAATAGGTACAAGATTTCCAGGAGATTTTGTCATATCTTTCTCATTATTTTCCTCAGCTATATAACTTGGGAACTACTCAAATATTTTGTCTCATTGATGTTATATAAGGTGAATTTCAATGACACAATCAACCTTTTTGATCTCTCTAAGGTTTTCTATAATATAAAATTATGAAAGAAAAAAAAATAAATTCCACGTATTTAATCTTCTGTCACATGATTGTATTAATAAATGTACAGTTAAAAAATGTCATAAAAAAATATGGTTCCACAGGGGCAAGAAAAAAATAAACATCCAGAATAAATACAAGAAACTGAAGCAGCATAAAAAGTGATTGAAAAGTGTAGATATCTATATGTTTTGAAGCGTAAAATGAAAAATGAGACTAGCAGATGTGGATACAAACATTCAGCTAGAACTATATTTTCTGAATCAATTAAAATTCAAATAATACGTGCACAGATATATGTTATACTTAAAAAAAGAAACACCAACATGATTGTCAGGTTCTCACCGTAGATTGAAACTCAATATAATTTGAGCTTCATGGGGGACGTTACCACAACTTACGCATTAAAAATTTTCTAATACAAAAGAAACAAGAAATAAAATCTTATATTTTTTCATCATTACGAAAAGATACTTTTGAACATCAATGAATTACATGTAATAAACATAGTTAAATACTAGTCAATTTCACTTAATAAATAACCGATTATTTATCAATAAAAAAAACTTGGTAATACTTTAGTTACAGAAAATATGTAATCGTACATTTTTACAATTTATTCAGTATCTTCATTTATTGATTCGTCTTCAGTTCCAGATTCACCTGATGAGCGAAAAATACTTGTTCTAGACTCCCTGCGTCGTTCTCCAGATTCCCCAGATGAATTAGAGATGCATTTAGAACACATTCCCTGATGTATAATATTTGATGATAGCAAGTATACTTTACCACAGCTAATGCACTCCTCTTGGGGATCACCTTTGAAATGAAATTTTAAAATTCCATGTTGAAAATTTCAAGAAAAATTCTACACATAAGATGTGGAGACAATTTTGAGAGGAAATTGAGAAAAAATAAAGAACGTGTTAGATTTTTTATTCCCATCACTCTCAAATTAATCTATTTTATGAAAACGATATTGAGTGAGATCTGTCATTGTAGAAATCCTGTAACCGTCTTCTTAGATTAAAGAGTATTATGTGTGTATGTATATGCAAATATTGCGTGATAGATCGATCACAGTCCACGACATTATTTTCTATTGCCTGTTTTATATCCCTTCTTTCTGAAGCATTTTAAATCTCCAAGTCTTCTTATTTTCATTCACTGTTTTTACTGTTTTTGTTTATTATATTTGATGGTGTCTCGGACATATGCATACAGTCAAACTTGAACACTGCATGGCATGATCACAGATATTTTATTATAAAATGTACCCATTCCATTGGAAATCTAACTATATATGTATGTATAATATGTGGTGTAATGGAATATAAAAGAAGGCAGAAAACAGGATGTGAACCGGTTACTGATCTTACGGTCATAAAGCAATAATCATCTCATCAACCTGAAGTAAGAAAGAATGAATTTAAAATGATCTCGGCGCGCTTCTGTGCAAAGAAGAAATTTAGCCATCAGGCGATAGTATCTTCACCATGAATGAATTGCAATATGGGAAACTCAGGCTCCTCGCACATACACACGTACAAAAATTTTGTCGAATAAATATATATTTTTTTATGTATCACAGATAGAGAGGCATTTCACCAAATTGCCAAAAAAAGATCAATATATTCAAAATAGCTCATGTAAAAGTAAAATAAAAAAAATCAACTTCCTCTCTGATTCCTCTGATTCTAATATACAAATAAGAAGTGAAGCATCGCATCTCAAAAATATTCTTTGATCCTAGGTCGCAAGATCCCAATCAAGGACTTGAAAGAGAGGGGACGAGTCTGAGAAGATGCGCGCGCAAGATCTCATGATAAAGTGATCAGAGTCGCATTCAGAACTGATTACCCACGAGATTGATTTGCATTTCAGGTGAAAGGCAAAGAATACCTTCTTCAGAGATTTTTATGTCTTCACGTTTTTTCCTCTGAAGCATAAAATGCCAAGTTTGGCAACATAAATTTAACTATCAACGTATAAGTAATGAGGTGAAAGAACACGTATCTCTTAGGTGGACGACTTTTGCCGAAATACCCTTGCAGGTGTTGTTTTCGGAAGCATTAGCTTCAAATAATATTTTTTTTTACCTTTGTTAGAATTTCTATATAAAGCTACATAGAACATGCGGTATTTGGAATAATTATTAGCAATAAATGCCAAGATATTACGTTCAACCCTACTTGTAATTGGCCTGAACACATTCTTCAATTTATTTCATATATATGTACATACCTATATACATACCTTCGTGTGTCTTCATGTGGGCTCTCAAATTGCAAGCAAGTGCAAATTTCTTATTGCACAACTCACACGCATGTGGTTTGTCGCCTGAAAGAAGAACGAAATAAAATTTATCAGAAATTATGACTAAAACAAGGGGTTAATAATCTACGGAATATCTTGCCGATTGATTAAAGAACTTTAAAGCGCTTAAAGCATTTAACGCGGTTAAAGCACTTAAGTGCGTTTAGAGCGCTTTAACGCTTGTAAAGCACATAAATGCGTTTAAAGCACTTAAACGCGGTTAAAGCACTTGAAAACGCTTAGAGAGCTTTAACGCGTTTAATGTACTTTAACGCGGTTAAAGTACTTAACGCAGATAAAGCACTTAAACGTGCTTAGTGCGCTGTAACGCGTTTAATGCACTTTAACGCTGTTAAAGCACCTTAAACGCGTTTAGAGCATTTAACGCGGTTAAAGCACTTTAACGCGTTTAGAGCATTTTAAAGCGTCTAAAAAAAACTTTAACGCGCTTAAAATACTTTAACGCGCTTTAAGAACTTTAACGCGGTTGAAGCATTTTAACCCGTTTAGAGTATTTTAAAGCGCTTAAAGCTTATGTGCGAAATGTTTGCGAAACTCAAGAAATAATGAATAATTTTGCAAATCCCAAGAAACGCAATTAAAATTTATAGAAACTGAAATCTCTTGTCAGTGATATATGTATATGAGCCACCCCTTGGACTAAAATATCTAAATGAGCCGATTTACCTATAAGATGATTATCTATATATATATTCTCCGCAGTGTACATAAAGTGAAGAGATTTTTTGTCTTGGCGCGCATTTTTTATTGAGTAGCAATGATTGCTTCTGAAAGTTATTAGCTCATTTGCCCTATTACTCCCTTTTTTATACTTGTTAAAAATCTATCCAATAATCTGAGTATGATATACATGATTGGAGAGAATCCACGCTTATATGTATGTATATAGCATAACCAATCTGTATGGAAATTTGGATGGGTAATACCGTGAAGGAGAACGAGATGTATATTGTAAAGCAATTCATAAATTTAATGTTCATCAGCCTAATTGATTCTTTGAGCTGATTTTTTGTTTATGAATTTTATCTGTCGAAAATAAAAACAGACATTGCTAAGAGAAATATGGCAGGTTCTTTCATTTTAACGTTTTCAATAACAGGAGATCGATGTCATCTTCTTGAAAAATAGATGTTGCTTTGAAAAAGCCATTTCCATCTGTGAATTTGGGTTCTTCTCAACATTTAAATGCATAGTTGATGAGGTATTTTTTGCACTACACCTCATGCATAATTAAAATGATTTTGGAGAGAGAGAAAAAAAAGTATAATCTAAACACATTCTCTTAAAATAAAGTGTAAACTCTAAACCGGTGAGAGAAGGAAATGCTCCCATATAGACTTGTTTCAAATCACCCAATTTAAGAGACAGTGATATTCCTCCGTTGGACAATAAATAGCGTCCACCATTGAAGGTGTGAAGCGCCGGGAGATCTAGTTTGACTATACATTTACCTTAATTTGAGAGACATCAATTCACGTGAAAGGTGTATGGCAATAAAGTTCGACGGGAAGTGATAGCTCCAAATGTAAAAAAAAATATCTCACATTGGGAAATCAATTAGTAATTTCATTCACTTTTTAATAAATACACAATTCCTACATGTGGAATTTTTAATTGAGCGCATCGTTGAATTTATATACTTCCACATATGATAATACTAATATTATTCTTTTTCCATATATTTTCCTTTGCATGCTAATAACCTTTGAGAAAAGAGTGTTAAAAAAAATTTCCATTCAATATCAATTATTCCTCTTCATATACCCAATAATTAGTCGATTGTGTATTGAATCTTCACTTCCCACAATCAATAATTGTTTAGATTATTTTCATTTAAAATAACCGCACGTAAAAAATGCACATTTTGCAAACAAAAATCCTCTCTCAAACACACCATAATAGAGATGCACCGCGGAGAAAAAGCTATACATATGAGAATATGGTAACTTTGGAATGGTGGCTGTATAAATTAGCCGTTGCAGAAAAAAAGAGGGTTAAGAAATGGAACATAAAATACCAGAAGGAGATAAAAAATAAATATTTCTGTTGGTGCTACTCCTTTTGCTCGCCAATATTTTAACATCTCTATCGAAAATTTGCCAAATACCGATATCGCCTTATTTACATAGTACAAGTGGTCGATTCGAAATGCATTAAGAGTTAATTGTTTCTATCAAGGAGTTGTTCCTCAGACACAGCAAAATGAATAGTATATGGAGAGACTCAAGAAAAACATGCTAACCATCGGCATCTTACTTCTCTCTTGCACTTCACATCCTCTACATTTAGTCAGATTTGAAAGGAGAGCGAGAAGGAAATTAAAGAAGAAAATACAAAAGTTTACCATGTTACAACACGATACAAAAAGGATGCTATTTTATGGGACTGCTGATATAATTTAAATTAAGTTGCAATTGAAATTGTTGTTTTGTTTGCTCGTCATCCTCTGCTTCTTCACATCGTCTCACTCTGTGGCTTATATCGGACTCATTAAGTCTTTATTGTGGCATTTATTTACAATCGATTAAGGCTGTAGCGTGGGTGGATGAAAGAAGCTCTCTACAGCTTAATTTACCCTTCATTCTTATTTAGTGACTCTATTTCGCAAATGATATGAATTACATATCAATTTTAGAGATTTAGAGCTACCATTCCTTCGTGGTCGGAGAATGTGACTGTGGCAGCATTACTGTGAGACATTATTGTTGCTGATTTCCCCGGTTCAACAGTCTCATTTAGTATCAATTTCATCTACCTCCACCATATAAAATAGCTCTGTCTTTGTTAGCGTAATCCGCGGCAGCAATTTTAATGAAAAAAAAAAGAAATCTCTTTGCAAATTTCAACACACCTGAATATCTCTCATATTAACCTTTAAGAAGACACTTTGTGCTGATCTTATCTAGAGGTCAAACTGAATTTGAGTTGAACTTTGGGGTCACAGAAAGTATTGCAGAAATTAATTTTCAAAAAATGAGGAGAAAAATATTTTTTGATTTTTAATTATTGCAAAGAAAAAAAATCAAAACAAAAAAATTTCACCAAAGAAATATGTAACGGATATTCATATCTAAAAAAAACAATATGCTTTTGAATTTTTTCTAGAAGCCCAATAAAAATTTTGAAAGTTTTTATTTCGTTCGTATGTTTGTTCGTCATTACTTTGATTATTCATTCGTTAAAGTTTGTTCGTCGTTGCTTCGATTACTTATTCGTTAAAGTTTGTTCGTCGTTGCTTCGATTATATGTTCGTTATTTTGTTCGCCAATGCTTCGATTATTTATTCGTTAAAGTTTGTTCGTCGTTGCTTCGATTATACTTATTCGTTAAAGTTTGTTCGTCGTTGCTTCGATTATTTGTTCGTAAGTTTGTTCGTCGTTGCTTCGATTATTTATTTGTTAAAGTTTGTTCGTCGTTGCTTCGATTATTCGTTCGTAAGTTTGTTCGTCGTTGCTTCGATTATTCGTTCGTAAGTTTGTTCGTCGTTGCTTCGATTATTCGTTCGAAAATTTGTTCGTCATTCCTTCGATCATTCGTTCCCTGAGATTGTTTGCTGTTATTTAGATTTTCGTTCGCTAAGTTTTTGAGTTGTCGTTTTTTTTTTGAAAGCCATATTTTTCATTTGTCTATAACCTGTCTAAATAAGCTCATCGTGTTTTTCAATAACCGGTTAATAAATTATCTTAATACTTCAATGACCATCGCGCTGATTTTGAACCATGAAATACGATGAGTTTCGGTTGCGTTTTATTTGACTGCGACTGTCAAGCATGACAATCCATGAAAGAAGAAATTTAAATGAAATAGATAAATCAATTAATGTGAATTTTGATTAAAAATGTCTTAATTTTCTAACAGGTAAATAGGGGCAAACCATATAGGATTATCAGGACACTAAAAGCTGTCTATTGTTGTTACTTACAACGCTTAAGCAGTAAAAAGGTGGTTATTCATATTTGATTAATTTTTCCCCTTAAATTTTGTTGTTTTGAGTTCCAAACTCGTTAAAGTTCGTCAATCATGAAGGGCGAGAATGAAAACAGAAATTCAAAGAAAGCACTTGAATTATAATTTATTTCTTCCTTTAAATACGATCATTTGGCTATTATAAAAGTTCCGTTTTCAATATCTCTTTCACATCTTCGCATAGCGTCAGGTAGAATTGTGGCAAGTGAAATTTTGTAAATGCACACCCCTACACATTGTTGATCCTGAAAGGTATTATTTATATATAAAAAAACAATATGGAGTGCATTGAAGACAGTTGGATTATATATATATAATTGATGCGAGGCGTCTTTCGGGTGAGTTATTATCTTATATAATAGCAATAGGAAGAACCATAAAGTCAATTTGAAAGAAGAGACAGGTGCGTCTCTTATTTACAAAAATTAGATACATAAATATTCAACTGTTCGTTTGCCTCAAGCTAAACGCCGGTCGTATCCTATTACATACTCCAAGGTGTCTCACAAATATTACCTCGTCTCTCTCTATACCTTAAATTAGGAAGCAACAAGTGGTCGTGCAAATGGGAGCAAGAAAATTCTTTTGAATCCTTACAATGCCTTTAATTATTTTTTAATATTTATTTTTTAACTTATAAAAGACTACCGTTTCCATTTTGTTGAATAATTCAATGCAATTGTTGGTGAAACATAATAGATATCTACATAAGAAATGATTGAATATGCAAAACAGTCATATTACGATATTATAACGAGTGGACATACCACTTAAATGTATCGGGATTGAAATTTAAACTATTCACATATACAGAGAAAAATTTTCTCTCTAGTGCAATACCACGGATATGTGCATTGAACCTGTTTGCGCGAACGGGAAAGATGATCAACTTATCATTAGCAGAGATTGATCTTCAATCACACACGCGATTATAGTGAATGTCAAAAGGGGCAATTCATAGAGTTGAATGGCTGATTTCAACTGTGATGCGTAACAAATTTGCCTAGAGCTTGTATAAATGGAATGACATTCTCCTTTTATGAACTTTTAATGGCTCTCGCGGCTGAATAGGGTTCACTCTATATATATATATGGAATACAAATGACTATTGATGTTTGATATAGTTCTGGAACTTAATATTTTATCTATTTTGGCAGGAGTATGGATAGATAAATAATTTTATAATTCCTACGATGTATCATGGGGGTTTTTAAAGCAAGATATCCCTCCGAATTCGTTTCAGCGAATATTCGCTAAGAAATCAACGTGTATATGTATAATATTATATATTGATATTGTATTGAATATATTTCATTCCCTATACACGAAATTCTTTTAGTCAATTTGCTGACACACTTGTACTAATGAAAATTGATTTAAAAGAAAATAAAGTACGTATATTCGTGTTCGAAAAAGACGTTTTTTTTTTATTTTGAAACTCTGAAGCAATTATTCTCGAATCCACTGTGTGATATTTCATATACGGTAGAAAAGCAACAAAGGTATGATCACACAAATTAAATATCTGAAGACCTTATTATGGTCCACTCTTATGATACATGATGTGTTTCTATCTACATGGTGTGGAGGTTCATTACTTTCTGTACGGCCAGGCATACAGAGAGAGAGATATACAAAAAGAGATACTGAATTAACGCCGTAAAAAACCGCCACATATTCAGAGCAGATACTATTTTTCATCTTCTTCTACTCAAATACCTTAAACCAATTTACTTATAACTGCTTGTTTATTATACATATAAAGTTATGTACGAATGAATAAAATTTCAATACCTTGAGGGCAAATGGCAGTGAGCGAACACCAAATGTTCGTTTGATCGGAACGACTATAAAGTCTATTGAAATGAAGCACATGTCTCGAATTTTCATATATATACCTACATATATGATGCTATATATTATGGATGCTATATACAATGCTATGTATAATAAAATATATAGCCTTCCTGGCAATTCTCTTCGTCCACATGGTAATATGAATAACATATTTTTAAAACTGATATTTAATTTTTTTACTTAATGCCACATGTTGATATTGAATACACTACTGCTAACTAATCTTATTCCCTATTATATTGTATATCATTATACAGAAGCCGACTAAAATTCTCAGAGTTGATTTAACTTGTTCTTCTCTCTTCCCTTTATTCTTACTAAATGTGGGGTGAAATTATCGTTTGTCAGTGCCCGAGGTATTAATTATATTGTGTCGATGAACGTTGCGGCTATCACATTGTCTGGGTTGGAAGGATTGGATTTTTTCTTTTCATAAAAATATATATATCACATTTTACACATATACACGTATAATGGAAGATTGGAGTTCGATCCTGGAGATGGTGAACTATATATGTGCTATACCTATATGGCATAATAATATATACAAGGAGAGATCATTTTTTCATATTGTGCTACTAAAGATGCAAGAGCACAGTAGCCCAATATACTTGGGGCTATGTGATTATCTTTATGTTTTGCTACACATTCTTTCTTCATGCGCTCTAGTCTCTTCTTTTCTGCGTTCGTTTGATCGTCTGACATTCAGAAAATGTTCAATAGTCATATTTCTCTGGAGCCTTCCATTCATATATAATACCTACATTCACATATAAGATATGCATATACATAATGATTCCCAAGTCTGCACCTTTATTCTCAAGCATCTCGTGCCGCTACTGCAGAGATTGAACCGGATGACTATCGATAAGAACATCTTTGTCGGGTTACTTCTTCACTCGAATTCTCTTAGTGATCCCAAACATATTTTCGATCTCTTTTTTCTCTCTTTCTCTCCATCTCTCTTTCCTCTCCGCCGGAGATTTAACTTTATTGCGAATAATTGAATGAAGTTTCATTCGCTACTGCTACTCTTGTTTATGAATACTATATATGCGATTAAAGACATTTTTTTCTCCTTATACTTCTTCTCCTTCAGAAGGGCATAAATAATATTTTTTCTCCTACTGGTTCTCTCCATCCCTTCAGAGCCTCAACTCAACTGAGGCCATTGTTAATCTACACAATTTTATCTGGCTATATGTAGCTCAGAGAAATCAACAAGTTGTAAAATTATTCAGAGCAAAGTGCAACTTACCTGTGTGGAGAAAGAGGTGGTTCTTCAGATTAGTATGCTTCGAAAATCCTCTCGAGCAAATATGACACTTGAACGGCCAAGAGCCACTGTGAACATACATATGTGATTTTAAATCACCAGGAGTGGGAAATGACTTGGAACACAGTCCACATTTATGGGGTTTTTCCTGAAAAGACATACGCAAAACAGAAATTAATTATACGCTGTCATGAGGTCTTTTCAATTCCCTGGGCAACAACATGTCCTTGTAATTTTGCTATGAGGTGTATTTTCGAGAAATGCCAACTCACAAAAATATATAGAAAACACAGAAATTCGGTATAGTGACAATTCTGGGACTAATTGGAATTTTTATGAGGGACTTTGCTAACATTGTCAGATATAAAAACCTTCATCCAACACTTTCCTCCCAATTTACTGGTTTCAGGGATTTTATTTTCACAAGATTCTCAGCTTATTCTATAGCGTCAGAACCAATATAAAATTATAGATAAAATCAAGATTCATATGTGATTACGTCTAGTTGAAAGCCTCTTCAACACTTTGTCTATTTCTTTTTTTTAGTACATCATCATCACATACAAACACAGTAATATAAAGTGGTGTAAAGATTTTGAGCGACCCAGAGGCCATTATTTCTTTTATATGGATCACTTATTATTCTTTCTCGTCAACCAAATGGACTTCCTGCATCCTATACTATTGAAATGATTTAACCAAAGCAATTTTGCGCGAAATCAAATTGCCTAATGCTTGAGAATGGCTTAAAGCTTATGACAAGCTTAAAGCTTAGGGATGATTTAAGCTTGGTTTAAAGCTTGTGGCTAGCTTAAAGTTTGAAACGAACTAAACGCTGACTTAAGTTTGATGATGGCATAAAGCTTGAAGCTGACTTAAGACTGGCTTGAAAATTTAAGCTGGTTAAGGTTATCTTAACGCATGAAGTTGGCTTAAAGCTCGAAACTGGCTTAAAGCAAGCTTAAGGCTGATTTAAAGCTTGAGGCTGGCTCAAAGCTTGAAACGTTGGCTTAAGTTTGATGATGGCTTAAAGCTTGAAGCTAACTTAAGACTGGCTTGAAGATTTAAGCTGGTTAAGATTAGCTTAACGCATGAAGTCGGCTTAAAGATTGTAACTGGCTTAAAGCTTAAAGCAAGCTTATGGCTGACTTAGAGCTGCCTAAGGGCTGGCATAT
>CAKKOB020000877.1:0-16341 GCA_918844115.2 Phlebotomus perniciosus | reverse complement strand
ACCGTGTTATCACACGTAAGCTCCTAGCAGATTAATTGATGAATTAGCAGATTAATTTAATGTCGAATCTCACTCTACAATGTTTTTGTATGTGTTAGAAGAGAGAAGATAGAGTTGGTTTTTAATCTGCTAAAGAGCGCCTATCTCATTCGCTCTCTTCTCTCAAATTCTAGCACTTAAGTTCCCAATTAATCTGCTAGGAGCTTACGTGTGATAGCACGGTAAAAGAGCTTTGAAAGAAAGCTTAAGTAAGCTTTCAAAAGAAAGCTTAAATAAGCTTTCAAAAGAAGCTTAAGAGAGCTTTGAATATAAGCTTAAGAGAGCTTTGAAAAGGAGCTGAAAAGAAGCTTTGAAAAGAAGCTCAATAAAGCTTTGGGGGAAAGCTTTTAAAAGCTTTCATCTCAAAGTTCTGGAGTTTTCTTTAAAGCTCCACAAGTTCAAGAAATTCTAAATAAATGGTTAAATCTTACAAGTTGACTTAAAAGCTTTCAAATTTTTGAAAAGCTCGTAAAATCTTATGAAAACCGATTAATAGGTTGAAAAAAGAACTCAATTTATCAAGATTGTAAAATTTAGATGGAAAAATAGGTCCAGATTCTCGCATTTGCTTAACATTCTTCTAAAAATATTTTGACATAGGTATTAAAATATTAATTAAGTTTGAGAATATTTATTCTTACCATAGATCCATAATTTTCTGACACTCTCAGAAATCTTATCCAGTTGCAGTGGCGCACACGTTTCCCATTAGATGCAGAGATTTCATCATACAATCCAAATCGGTGTCTTATCTGCAGAGGAGGAAGAGAAATTTCATATTATGATAAAAGATTTTTTTTTACAATTTCCCTAATAATAATAGAAAATTTGCTATGTACGAAAAGTATGGAGTTTGGTTAAAGTTTGCAAGTAAACAAGAATGGGCATCAATAATGAGATTTTGCGAGATCCCATTAAAATTGTTCAAAAGTATAGAAATCAAGTACCAGCTTGTATCGTATTCCTGAAAAGGTATTGAAATCTCGATATTAGTTACTTTATTGTGCATCACACGATTCTTTAGTTGGATGCGGCTCCTTTTGAATATGTAGTAAAATATCTCTTTTTAAATTCCCGACAGAATATACAAAAAGAGAACGACAACAATGGCACGGGCAGTTGCTTCTTTTTCCACTTCGAATACAATAAGCGCAGCTCTGCACATCGCGATTTCCTCATTTTAATTCGCTAATGCACCTCAATATCCCCATAGTTCACCCCTTTTCACTCTGAATCCCTTATCATGTGAGCTTTTGCACTTAATTTATCATTTTTTTCTACCGAATTTTTAATATACTGAACTTAAAAGAGAATCACTTGAAAAAAAGAGATTAAAATAAAAGCAATTCGTAGAATGTTCCCTCAAGTTACGTTGGAGTGACATCAGCTTTTCACTCCTCCACGGCAAAAACTCTACACGAATATAGCATTAATAGAAAAAAGTGTCCTATTAATTACAATAGATAAATCAACAGGTAAACGAGTTGGTGAGCGAGTCTTTATTAATTGCCGCGGTTTGGCTTATTTAAATAAACGGTTTATTTATGTATAAGAAAGTGTGATAAGTCCTGATAATTTTATGATACTTGTGATTTTTGGAGAGCTCTGAAATATGCTGTTTTTGGCTTCATCTTCAAAAATTCACCGAGTGATAAAAACTAACTGTTAATTTGTGATAAAAATAAACCAAAAAAAAAATCCTATTTTTAATCACAAATTCTTCTCGGTCATTTTGTGGATCTATCGTATTTCTAAACAGTCACAGTATCTGTGGTAGAGTATGTGTAATTTTTCAAGTCAATCTTCTTTCCCGAAGTTACGGTCTGGAAAATAATACCTGGGTGTTAAATGTTTGCATCCATCTGTAAAAACAAGTGTACCACTAAATGATTGTTTACACCTCTCTACTTTACCTATGCAATTCCTCAAATCACTCTGACCACGTGCCGGTAACGCTCCGTAACACTCATAAGGCACCAACTAGCGTTGAATACTCAGTGTACCATAACCAAGTGAGCCCCAGCCAATTAGAAACCCAATCTTTTTACATTAGTTCAAGAGAAGGTAAGCATTTGAGTATCAGGGGGGAATTTTATAAGGGTGAAACCCTTCAAAAAAAAAACTTTTCAAAATCAAGTGGGAATGCTTAAAATTCAATTAGATACAGGTAAACAAAAAATATCATACTTAATTGAAGAATATTTTAAGTCTTTAATGGAATAAAGACCTGCCACGACTGGCGGTGGAAGTTTAAATTTAAATCTGTATTTGAATTCCTATATTTCGCCTTTTAAATATATCCTTTCATATAAAGGAATAATGAAAAAATATAAAATAGAATTAACCTTTTAGAAATATAAGATTTCGATCTGTCGCATATGGGAGACTTACGATTTTTGTTTAAATTTAATCTATTTTATAATTTCAGAGAAATCAAATTGTATGGGTCAAAAATTACAGACATATTCTTGCTAGCTTCATTTTGAAAATTCCTAATTTAAAAATATTTATAATCGAATAATATTTATGTATTATAAATCCAAAGACCCTAATATAACTTTCCAGATAAAAGCCGGAGATCCATTTTATATTCTCTAAATTATATTCGTGAGAAATTATATAAAATCATCATAAGCTTTTATTGGAAAATAATATTTAAGTCCAAAAGTCAATAATTTTTAAAATTTTGTTAACTTTATGGAATTTTAATACGTTCAAATTTGCATTGAAATCGG
Source organism: Phlebotomus perniciosus (assembly GCA_918844115.2). Taxonomy (NCBI): domain Eukaryota; kingdom Metazoa; phylum Arthropoda; class Insecta; order Diptera; family Psychodidae; genus Phlebotomus; species Phlebotomus perniciosus. The sequence continues at coordinate 13,567 of CAKKOB020000877.1, read as the reverse complement.
AATATATATGTACATATATATATATATATATAGGTACTTAAATTTCGAATAATATAATTTCCCAAATTATCGAAAATTCGTAATGGTGAGGGTGGTGATTCTTCGGAACGAAAATGAAACTCAAATTTTGAGATTTTTCTGAATATCCAATATCCTGAACAATGTAAAATTCTTTTGGGTTTTATCTTTGTAAAATCACATGATTTTTTTTCCTAAAAACCCATGGATTTTCCTGAGGAGGAAAATAAAAAATGTGATGACGAAAATTCTGAAGGCAAGCGCTAAATCATGCCTTCAGAACAGACAAGGCGTCCATCGGAATATTGCATTTTTCACTGTAAATTTTGTAAAGGAAAGAAATTGAACAATAAGTCTTAGACTGGAGTATAATACACTTCCATAAACCATTCCTGCAAGGACGAGTGGTCTGGTCTTAGGACTTTTATAACCCTTTTTGTGCGACACTTTTTGCTTCGACAAATTATTGCAAGAAAACCCTTTCGTTTCAAGGAAAACTTTCAAAGCAGAAAAATTGATAATTGAAGGTTTTTTAACCCTTTGAGAACCGCAGGTTTGCCGGCCATTGCTCAGTTGGTCAGTGCTATTATTTTTCTTGTATTGAGATTGAAATAAGATCTTGTAGACTTACGGAATATTTTTAAATTGTTCAGAACATTTAATAACTTTTCTCTTTTGTTAAATTATTATCAGAAGTAAGCCTATACTTTACGATTCCAAAGTGATTTTGAGCGAAATCAAACTGAAATGGTTCAAAAAATGCAAAAATATTTTTGTGAACAAAATTTAAAAAAAAATCTTAATTTTTGCACTTTAATATAATTTTTCAGGGAAAGCCAGAGATCCAATTTATATTTTTCCTTGAATGGTACATCCGATTTCGTGAGCTTAAGAGAAAAATTAATGAATGGGAAATGTTGGAAAATAATAATTTCTTTTTGGGTCGTATATGACCCAGCGGTGCTCAAAGGGTTAACTGACATCGGGTTCGGCGAAAATGTAAACAAATTTTGTAGAATTACCCATTCAATATAATTATTATTATGTTTTAATAATTTTTATTTATTATCTAATGCTTCAGTTTTATTAAAATCAGGTGAGTTTTTAAATAATTGATTTCATTTCATGTAAAAATTTTTCCTAAATTTGTATTTTGCAAATATGGCACAGAAAATGTAAATGAATCATAATAAGTTCTTCTCTTGTTTGTTCACGTGTTTTCTTTGTCAGAGTGCAAAATGTTTTCTTTTAATTTCGCTTATTTTAGATGAATTATGGAAATGTGAAGATACGCTTTACTTAACGCGTTTTTGGGAATTTTTCGCTTTAATATTCTTGCGGATTATATGCTCTGAGAAATACTCATAGAGCAACATTGTAAGAGATGCAGGTTATTGATAAATAATTAAGAAATTACTTTTCACACATCCAGATAAAAGTTCATTAGCATTTGGTATATAAAATTAAATATATATAGCTAATTTTAATGCCTCCCAATGCAAGAGAGAAAACACCTTATTTTATTGCCTAATATTTTGTACAGGTGTATAGAACACGTAGGTACATATTCGCTACAATGTACATAATGTTCTTATTTAATTATTTGATGTCTTAGAGAACCATCATTATTTGTTTATAATTATGGGAAATACACACATTGGTAAGAAGTGAAAATGGTTCTCACAATGAGAATTCCCTTCTTTATGTCACAAGATCAAATTATTATTCTATATAAGAAAAGGGTGAAATATTATAATGTGGTTTCACGGTTCTTACCCATCTTATTAATATGAGCACTGGCGTTACCCTTATATTACGTCTTACCCATTACATTTGACAGAAACACTTACTTTATCAAAACCATACAACCAAGAAAAAATTCTTTTTAAAACTGCCTTCCTTAACGTTTTCTTGAAGATTTTCCCACGGTCATGGGAGGGTGATTCTTTACACCCTAATGAGTTTCTCAGTGTTTTCCCTTTTTAGTTTCTTTCTCAATTAATCTTTTGTTTCTAGAAGAAGACCTTCTTGAATTGCTGAATATATTTCAGAATTTCAACTTGTTCGAGCGCGTATTTTTTATGTTTCTTGAATTGACCAACATTTTAGTGTTTCTTGGGCACTTTCTCAGGCTTCTACAAATAGGCCTTTCCGCTTTTCTTTATTTTCAGAAATAATTATGCTATTGAATTTTTATTGGGATGTCAACATGGTGGAATTGAGAAAATAAAACTTCTGAAATCACACAACACACCTCTTTTCATCCACTAAAATTATGTATATTTTATACGATTAAATTTGTCTCATAGTTTTTTGAATGGGCCACTGTCGAGATGTCTCCACTACAAAATTTAAATATCCTTATCGAAAAACGAATTAATTTAAGACATACGGATGACATTAACATTGGAAAATTATTCTGTCATGTTATAGATCAAATCGCCTTTTAATTCCAATTCTGTGTTCAATATGAAATGGGCAATTACAATGGCTAATAAAATACAATCGATGGATATTTTGTTACACCTGCCAGACACTCATGGAAGGATCCATGGTAAAAGCCATAAGTTAGATAAAAAAAAATGAAATGGATACATTATGCGCTAAATAGTATAGGTATAATAATAATCCGCCGATATTTAGAAGAGCCATAAAGTCGGCTTTATGCTCCTCGGGGGTCATTCTGGCACGCTCATGGATCAATTAGTGTTTCTGGAAAATTTTTAAGAGTATAATTTTGATTTTCAGGCTCAATGGTTATAGATATCGCGCTAACAAAAACATTTGCACAAATAAAGAGTTTATATAGTAATTTAAATTTTAAAAGGTTTAATTCAAACCCTATCATTATTTTCTCATAGCTGTCTTATCGAGAAACCCCAAAACTTAAATAATTTCAATTATATTTTTGAAAGACCAATTATTCTTTCCTCCCTTGTATAAAAGTAAATTGCAAGGGAGAGATATTATGATCAGAAGTGGTGTACATATGAGTGGAAGTGTGCGAGAGCTTTTGGAAGTGAAGTGGAAGTGCTAAGAGCTTTTGAAAGTGTCCAAGGAAGAACAGGAGCTTTAGAAAGTTCTTCCAGTACTTCAGATTTTTTAAAGAGCTTTTGCTTTTAGAGCTTTTATTTATAGACCTATCTTAGAAACTATTATCAACCTTTCTTAAAAAGCTTAAGAAACCCTCTTAGATAGCTTTGAAAACCTTTCTTAGAAAGCTTTAGCAACCTTTCTTAAAAAGCTTTAAAAACCTTCTTAGAAAGCTTTTTTAAGAAAACTCTCTCAATAACCTTTCTTTAGAAACCTTTCTTAGAAACTCTCTTAGAAAGTTTATAAGCTTTCATAAAAGTCTAAGTTTAGAAACTTTCCTGAAAAGCTTTTTTAGAAAGTTTTCTTTTCAAGATTTTTTTAGAAAGCTTTCTCAGAAAGCTCTAGAAATCTTCCTTAGAAATCTTTATGATACTCTAGTTTTGAAAATAAAAATTTATAGGATGAAAGCGCATCAAAGCTTCCAAATTGGAGCTTGGGAGAGCTTTTCTATAAAATTTGAAAGTGCTGAAAGTGGTGTACGTCTTTTTGAACATAATATCTCCTCCTTAACAAATTGCTTATTTCTAAATGAACTCAAACTTGTTGATTGATACATTTTTTTTTAAATCTTTTCTGTTAATCAAAGAGACTTACTTTATGCCCTTCAAATCAGGTATCGCCTCAAGTTCGTATTATATTCCTATCACTTGAATCCCAATATTTGCCTGCGTTGTTGAATTTCGTCTTAATTCAATCACTTGTTGAATATGTATCTCATGTTTTAGCCCCTCGACGGGCAAATGGTCAGTGTGTAAAAGACACACTAAAAATGTTCTAATTCAGCTTATAAATTTACCTTATAAATCTATTTCTAAGTGAATATGCTAAAGGGATCGTCGTTTTTTTATATGCCTAATTTTATTCAGCGAAACATTGTTTACCAGAATCGTGGGAATTGTGATTTGTAAGAAAATTCTCACATTTTAATAAAGAACAAAAGGCAATTTGGTCGAGAGTGTAAGTGTAGATATCCTGGTTCGATACTCACATCATCATCTGAAACGTATGAATAAACTTCCAGTTTATCAGTTCTGATTGTCCCCTGAAAGGGGTAGCACAGGGAGCCCTGAGGAATTCTTGTAATGCTCCAAACAGATACAATTGGCTCATTTGAATGACGGGCACCCGCCGTTGTAACGGCCAGAGCCAACTCCTGAGGTATCAAGACACAAGTTTCCATAACTATTAGGACGGATAATCACTTTTGATGGTCAGTAGAAGGCAACACAGCACAAATAGTCACCCTTCATTGTTCACGTAAATTAATTTTTTGTCTTATTTTAAACGAGAAAAACACTTTGAAGATATTTTTTATTTATTTTCACTTGCAAAAAGATTTTGCAAAAAAATATGATGAGAGTTTTATTTTAGGGATAATCTCTAAATTAATAATAGATCACTTGGTCCAGCATTCCATTCGCACTCGCAGAGAACATAATTCACAAACAACGTTCCACACTGAGCGTATAAATTCACTCCGAAATGATCCCGTAATCAATTGAAAGATGACCCACACCTTGCCACAACTTTAAGAAAACTGTTTGCCGAGATCGGCCGGTATCTAACCATGACCTTCTGGTGCACAGCTCTGTACAGCCCGAATAAATATAAGAAAGAAAATAAGGTGTAGTACAAAGCGGTAGAGAGTGAGAGAAAACCAAATACAAGCAGACAAGTTGATTTCTCTACCTGTTGATCATACATATGTACATATGTGTATATGTATATAGATAATTATAGGAATATATCTCACATTCCTAAAACATTCATTCAATTCGCGATCTTTCATGGTATATGTATTTCTGGATCGGCGACAGAAAGGCACCGACTCAGTAGCTTTACCACATTCAATCAACTCCGCCTAGACTATCGTGCATCTAACAAAGTAAAATATGTAAAGTGTTAATATCTCACCTTGACCTTAGTGTTTTTATCCGAAATTAAAAAGAATAAAAAATTACATTTATATCAATATTGTTCTACTGGTTATTTTATCTAGTAGGTAAAAGAATTTCCACAAATTTTAACAAATTTTACTTTCACTAGAGATTTCAATTCCAAGTTAAACATAGTAAAATTCACTATGTTTAATTGATTATATATTTTTTATGATTTTTCAATCTATCATACTGTTTGTCAGAGTGTAATTCCAGTTTGTTTCGTTGGTAGACTACATTTATTATTTTCATATATGCCTTAAAAATAATAGATTCAGTTTCTCATGCTGACTTTTTGAAGAGATCACAAACAAGTTTAACGCAACGAACTTATAATAATATTGCTACCTGAAGTTCACCTTTTGATATACAGGTATAGTAGTCAGAACACCTTGCCGATGTAATACCCATTGACGTGTAGATAGTTGTACCATAGCAGAAACGAGAAGCGGAATGAAAGAGAAATAAAATTAAGGAAAGGTGCTATAAGAAGATATGCTGAAATTTATCTTACTCTGTATGTATCGAACACCAAGAATTCTTTAGTGGCCGACAAATACACTGTTATGGCACAGATACATATATAGGCATCATCTCTCGGCGAAGATGCCTGAGTATGTATTTTATTATTGTTATTATATTGTGGATCGTCTCTTTCAGCTTTCATGCAGGCGTTACCTATCCATGTGTCTCCAATTGTCTCTAACCAACACTGAGAAATCTTTTTCATTTTGTGATCTGACCAATAGGCTTTGCGACCTTCCTTCTTAATGTAAAATTCAAAGCCAATCACTTCCATGTAGATTTTATTACATTAGACTGTAACTTTTACACTTCAATCGCGCAAATACCACCAAACACCCATCGGACTATGCATTAGAATACTCCTATGGACTTCCCACCCAACACGCATGAGTGCATCCAATATTTCAGCCCATGATGATTTCGATTTATATGCGCACAGGTTTTTTTCGCCAGCGAAAATAAATCTACAATACTTAATTTTCAGTCTCTGCATACGCATCTCAGAGGAACGCGCGGAATGATAAACCTACAATTTTCTTAATCCCTCCAACAGATGCGCTGAGCACAAAAAGTCCAGACGTTGAAATAACGGACGCTACCCAAATGTCAGTTCAAATTTTAACACCAAAAAAGTATAAGCATTTTCTTTAAGTTGAAGATAAAAAAAGAAAGATTTGAAGTTATCAAGGAAACGTGAGAAAATCTTGTCACTAGTAATCCTTAGTATGAATTTGTCTTACTATATATGTATTATGATGAAACTCTCTTAAGCAAAAGATTTTTCAATTGACTTTGTACACGCTTCTATTATAATATATTTAGCGTGCTCGCTCATTAACTAAGTCATTATTGCAGATTCTCACGATTTTTATGGAATTTATTACACTTTCACTTTAAACACATATCCTTAATGTATTTTGTTAGATTTCTGAATTAATACTTTATTTAATTTTACCGTTAAACTGAAGAAATAGAACTAATGAATAGTATTGAACAGGACAGAAGTTATCATTTGGGAAAACCAAGCGCAACATTTCGAAATCTACCAAAATTCGTAAGATAACAAATATTTACAAAAATTCTTCTAAAAAGTTAAATTGTATTTTATTACATCTCACGTAACATTATAAATTTTATATTAAGAGCTCTATTCTGCGCATAAAGATAAAGATTCAAAATAAAGATTCCAAGATTTTCGACTTGAAACGCAAATAACCCCATTTTTCACAAGCCTGTTCTCGATTCCTCAGTAAGTAAATGTTTCAGAAACAAAAAGAGGACAGAAAGAATTGAACATCAATGCTTTGTCATTGGTATGTACAGAGAAAATGTTTTGTCAACTTAGCAAGAATTCATGAAAGCCCTATAATTCAAGATTTAGGCAAAGCCTTAATTCAGGATTAGATCAAAGCCCTAACTCAAGATCTAGGCAAAGCCTTAAATCAAAGCCTTTAGACAAAGCCCTAACTCCAGATCTAGGCATAGCCCTAATTCAGGATTAAGGCAAAGCCTTAATTCAGGATTAGATCAAAGCCCTAATTCAAAATCTAGGCAAAGCCTTGATTTAGGATTAGATCAAAGCCCTAACTCAAGATATAGGCAAAGCCTTAAATCAAGATCTGGACAAAGCCCTAATTCCAGATCTAGGCAAAACCCTAATTCAGGATTAAACTCAGAATGCCAAATTCTTATTTTTCACTTTATTTCTTTATCTTTTTTGGCAAAATAGAGCCCTAATTTATTATAGATTGAATTGAAATGAATATAAATTCTAAAAAACAATTCAAAGAATTTACTTTGGATCATGATATATTGGACTCTTTTAATATTCATAATCTAAATTAATTTTCTCATTACTTTTGCTTGTTTACATATAACAATAGAGTGTTTCATTCACTTTCAATGATTCGCACAATTCAGATGCATCACTTTATCTTATATGTCTCACTATGTATTATACATTCAACTATACATATATAGGTATTTCTATCAAAAAATATTTCTCACTATTATGAAGAGTGTGAAAGATCTGGAAAACTTTCATTGAGCAACATTTATTTTCATTTGGGTTTATTGACATGCTAAACAATTGAATATTATATCTGGTAAATTATTGAGCTTAACTTTAAGGTTAAAGACACCCAAGTGTGGGTGAACTTTTGAGAAATCTTCATGTAAGGGAACATCAAAGACCTGTATGAGAAATATGGGGGGAATCCACGGTTATTTTTCGTTGAAGGGGAGAAATGAATTCTGATCCCCCATTACGATAACGATAATTTTTTCCTCAATATTGTATATTATTTTTTTGAAAGGAAGTTCAATCGCCTTTTAAACATTTCCTTGATATTAAAAACAGGTATTGACCGCCTGCTAATAAATATCGCTCAATCTCCCCACTTATCCGATGGTAGTAAATGAGAATTTTGGATGTCTGTTTCTTCCAACGCAATAAATACCTTTGCTGGCTTGTAGGAAAAAATGACACATTTTCGATGTAACGAGGGAGGACTGAAACCCTCGAGATATGGGTCGTGATGGGTATAAAAAGAGTCTTCTTAGTGCAGGTGTCTAGCACATGGCTCGTGATGGGGTTGCAATTTAATGTACGCCTTCAAAAACCACTTCGTACAGAGGCATTAAGTTTCGAAAGAAGGGACGAAGAATATAAATATAATAGAGATGAAGAAGAACTCATGCGAATTTATACAAAAGAAACACTATCATCAACCGTCATTTAGCCAAAGACGTCAGTCAGGAATAGAAGGCAGAAGTCGGGTGGAGGTATGTTAAATACATCGCTATATAGCACGATAGAATATATTTTTTAACCCAGTGCGACTTTACCGGTAATTTAACGACTAAAAAGTATGACATTTAAAGTATGACATTTAAAAATAAAAAAGGATTCATTTGGTAATCCCAGCGCAAAAACAAAGATTTGAAATATTTTTCAGGGGAGAGCGGGGCTGAATATTATACAATAGGTAGTATAAGTTTCGTCTTCAGGATAGTTTTTTTTCTGAAAGATAGTATAATAGATAGCACTGAAAACCTATATTAATTTCATTTTTCAATTTAAACTATTTTTAGAATCTGGAAGACTAATTTCATTATAGTTATTCATATTAGAAACGGATGATAAAATTTAAAATTAAACAGTGTCTAACATTGACCGCGTGTATACCGCACCAATTAATCCCGTATTTAACTCGTTTAAGTCGGCTTTGAATAATTAAGTCCGGCTTAAACAAGTTAAATCCGGAATTAATTGGTACGGTATAAATGTGGTCATTGTCATACATTAGGGCATTAAGATCAATTATTCACATTTTTTATTTATTATCTTATTCTTTTAAATTTTAGTCTAATTTCGTCTGCTTTAAATGCAGAGCTAATACTGCCTCGCTCTCCTCTATAATTTCAAATCATACTAGTCGTTTAGCTCATTCTCGTTATTCCGATTTACTTTTTTTTAAGTGAAAAATATTACGATAATTCAAAAAATTATCAAATATTAAATTCTCTATCAATATTGCCAATCATAATATTTTAATTCGTCTCTGAACTTTTAACTTAATGCTGTAAACTTTAAGAAAATTATTATGCAGTATATTACGAAGAATCAAGCGAAAAATATATGTTGGGTTGGGAATTATGAAAATAACCGATGATGGCTTCTTGTCGGTAAAGCAGAAGTTCGATAAAATAGCGGAAATTCATACCTATATTCGAAACATTTGTTCGAACGATAGTGGAGGTAAAAGAACGGCTAAATTTCAAGAGTGTTTCATGTTTGAAAGGCAATGTTTGATACACAACATAAGATGGTGAATATAGCTTAAACATACACCTAGTGGTAACCATATCGGAATGAAGATTTGCTACATATAATATATACATAAAATAAATAATTTACGTTGTAATTTACAAAATAAGTAACACATGTAATTTTAAATATATGGCGATTGATTTGCACGACTTGTTACTTCTAATTGATTTATTAGTTTAAAAGAATTAAAAGTGGCAAAAGTGTTTAAGATGATATGTTTGTCGATAGCAAATCAACTAAACCTAGATTAAGTACCGTAAAATTGTTAACCATTCACCAATCATGTAAAGTAACATTTTAACAAGTCAGCTTAATTAACTCTTCAGCTTGAATCATAAGATACAGACTTTTTAAGCTTATTCGAGGATTTTTTCACCATTTTATGTTTTCTAAAAACTAAAAATTTCTCCACGCTTAACCAGCATTTCAATGAATTTACAAATTGTTTTTAAATCTCCATAAATAAGTAGGGGAGAGCGGGGCAGTTTCGAACAGCGGTATTTTCAAACAGTCAATAAATCTTGAATATGAAACCAGATATACATATGATTAAATTTTTTTGGTAATTTTGTAAAGCATCTAAAACAACCAAAAAAAGCTTTTAATTGAGAGAAAAATGGCTGTAAATAAAAATATTAGCATTTTGAGAAAATGCCTAAAATCGGAACTAAAAGCACTAGAGACAATAATTTCAGTAAACATGCATATTATTAAGACATTTAATTAAATAGTAGTTTGGTTGAAAAATGTGACGAAAAACAGCCGTGTTTGAAAGTGCCCCACATATGAGGTGCCTTAAAACTACTATCAACACGTGGAAAACTTTATTTTCAGGGAACGAGCTAAACAGTTTTTTGATGCCTATATACCCAAGGGTAGCTCATAGGTTATGCAGAGTTTCAGTACTGTTTGCTGTCTTTCCACAAAACTGTTTTGACCAAAATCCTGAAATTTCTGTTTGAAACTGCCCCGCTCTCCCCTACTTATATAAAAAAAAATCGTTTTCCGGGAATCAGAGATCTTTTGATTTTGAAAATGTGCTTTATATAAATTAGAAATGCTCCTAAATTCTTGCATCAAGTGAAGGGATTAAAAATCTCATCACAATTTCAAAATAAGAAGCCCATAATGATTTCCCGCGACTTACTCTGCTAGAATAACATATCCCAATTGTTCTTTTGAAATTCAAATTGTCCTGCATTCCAGGTCGACACCCATAAAATCAAAACTACCATAAGATAAGCATTGCTATCGGTTATCTTGTATTTTATTTTTTCTATCTGTCCATCCAATGTCGAAGTTGAATATTTCCTCTGCGAGACGGTAATTCAATTCTTCTATCGGTATATCATGGTTTTCCACCCTTCGTGCAAGCGCTATGTACAGTTGAACACCGAGGACCGAGGATTGGTTTACGGTGTGTTGCAATGTAGCAGCAGTTTTGAATGTGAGTGAGCGAGATGAGAGGTATTTGATGATCATGGAATGTTAGGAGGAGCGTATAATCCCTGTGGCGATTTTCAATGAAAATTCCACCACATCGTAAATTGCGGAAGCGCCCTGCAATCGAATCATTTCACATCGCTGCATAATCAATCAAGTGATGCAAAACTTGGTGGGATTAATCACTGATTTAATTTCTCCATGTATGAATTTTAAATGTAATCGAAAATTTCACTCCCTCCCACACTTTTTTTAGATCGACAAATATTTGTGCCGAAGAAAATGTGGAAAAATCATCATTATATATTTATAATAAAAATATACAGATGGTAAAATTGTATCTCTCCTTATGTACACACATCCCAGAATGTTCTCTTATATGTGTTTTTATGGTCGAAAACATTTTGTGTGTAAACCATTTTTCATTTGTCGCAAATTAGTTTATCTCTTATCACAATCTAACCATCCAATCATTACCACATCCCTCTTCTCTTCAATTTTCTTACCCTTTCTTGACACACGACAGTTAGTTTTAAATTGAATTCTCTCACATTTACTTATAGCTGAGGGGCAAAAAGTACTCACATAGCTTTTTCTCGTCACAAAACCCTCGCCTTTTTTATCTTCTCTCCTACATTTTCCACAAATCTTCGAGGGGGTCGAAGTCATAGTGCGGAGACGTCTTGAAATGTATTATATATGTAGGTATACTTTGCTTCGTATGGAAAACAACGAAGTGAAAAAATCACGGTTTTGGTAAATGGAGAAAAAAATTGATGGTTAAGGACCCAATATTCCAAGAGCTGTGTGGGTAAAAACAGCTCAGGAAAAAAAAAATTGGGAAGGAAAGTCTGACACTTTCGCGAATCATATCACCCAACATCCTCAGAGAAGCACTCTTCACTTTCGCACAATGCGCTTATGTTGGGAAATACGAATACACATATGTATGTATACATATATACATAGGAGTAATGGCGTCACGGTCTGTCAACTGCTGCCCTGTGCATATGTTACCACAGATTGGATCATTTATCCTGAATTCTCTTCCAACTTTTTTTTCTATCTCTAGTCGGGAAATTTGGTGAATCCAAAAAAAAGCTTATACCCTCTAGAAAAGAGTGAAATAAACTTTAATACTTTCCCTCAGCTTTATGCACAGCCCATCAGGACAACATCCAATTTCTCACGAGTGCATTAATGTTGATGCAGAGGATAATTAATAATGGATTTGAAGAAAGTGTCTGGCTGGGAGCCTTGATAGCGAATGATGAGCAAAACACAGAACTTGACAATCCACGAAACTGAGAAGATTTTCTGACTTGGTGAATGTGTTCATGGTAAGGGTATTCCAACTTGATGGATGGCTGACATTTTAGAGACACTTTAATTTTGAAATTGGGATTCCATCTGTGGGATTACATGTGGAGGTGCCCTAATATAAAGTCAACCTAGGTAGATTTATTGCTTGGCAAGTTGTCAGAATTGAAATTGATTTTCCATCCGAAATCGTGTGAATCTCTCACACTCGAATGGGTGAAAGATTGTTAAACAATTATATTCTCTCATCCTCAACAGTCACTGTCCTACCATTTCAATTTTCTCATTCGACTTTGTCGCGTTTCCCATGAGGCTGTGCGCTGATTTAATTTATATTGTAGGTATTATTAAAATGACGCAATTCCCAAAAAAAAAAGGATTTTGTTGGGGAAAAAACCTTTGATGCTCACTTTGAGGTTAAAGAAACATGTATAAAAGTTAAGGAGCACTGAAGCACAAAATTAAACTTAAAACAGGATTAATTTTCGAAAAAAAAGTAGTGCTAACTTGGTCTTTTGTGTATTTATGTTAAGTATTTATGCTGTAAAACGAACAGAAAATACCAGGACATTTTGTAACAAGAAACTTTTAATTACTTTGAATTTTTTCCTGCTATTGGTACATACCGTACATACTCTTATTTTGGTGCCTGTGTAAAACACTCTTCCACAATTTTAAGATCAGACTTGCAAAGTTTTACAGCTGAAAAATTTTACAAATTATGTTTTTTTTTCATTCCAGAAAAATTTTGGATTCCTGGTAGCCTTTTAGTTTATCATATAAAGCTTTTTTAAATGTAAAAAAACCCTTTTAACACCATTCTCACCACAGGCCTCGGTATATTGCAAATTCATTCAACGCACCGAAATCGCAATCACGCAAAGAGAATTATTTAATTTAACGCAAATATGTAAATCAAACAGTAAATTATTGAAAAACAATCCCACCAAATTTTCAAATATGACAATATTGCATCCTTTGCATTCGTGAATTCCGCATAGGTGATAATCGAAACCAAATATGTTTTCCCTGGAAAGTGAATAAATATTTGCTTGAGCACCTCTAATATTGCAATATCGACACCCACAATTATATTCTTTACCAAACATTTTTGTGTGTATTTTCCAATTAAGTTTCAAAAAAAAATTGATGGTATTTTTCACGTGTTGCTGCACAGCATGGTTATGAGAAGTTGCAAGATATCACATGCCTTTTACATACTTACACTCATACCATTAAAAAATCAGTGTCGATAATTTAAAGATTACTGTAGATATTTTCTGAGTTAACTAAGAGACTTCCAGAAGAAACTCTCGAGAGTTTCTGCCGACTTTTGTTTCACATGGCTCTTAATAAATTTTATATGAACTTTAGGCAGTAATTTTCTGCAGATAATGTT
>CAKKOB020000876.1:0-27988 GCA_918844115.2 Phlebotomus perniciosus | reverse complement strand
TAAAAGAGTGAGATGCTAATTAACGCTGCTGGAAGCTCCTTCAAGAGGGTCTCTGAAGGAAGCAACAGCAAAAAAATGCTTTAAACACTTGACGCAGTGCATGTGCGTTAATCTCATCGTCAGAAGCGGATTTAGCACTAACTCAGCCACATGTTGGTCCTCTCTCGGGGTATTTTTTTCCGAGTCAGCAAGCACCCACTTCAAAGAACAAATCACAAATCCAATTATCCCTTAATTAGCCACCCTATTAATGTATTATTTAACTCACCACTTTTTTCCCTCGCGGTTTGTTTCAACATAAATTTTGTTAAGAGATTATAAAATGACTTATGATTTTTAGATTTATCTCATAACAATCAATCAAAGGTTTTTTACAACTATAATTTCACAGAGAAACGTGGAAAGTGTTAGACATCATGGAGCAAAATATGATTGAATGACCTCTAAAAGCGTCAAAGTGATAATAAAATGTGCAAAAAAATACGTCTCTTAAAATAAGATTCCCGCCAAAGAGCATAAGAGAAATGTTTTTAAGAGAATCGCCTCAATGGTTGTTATGCAGCTTGAACCCTCTCCGCGTGATGCCCGGGTAGCTCAGTGGCCAGAGCACTGGTCTCGTAAACCAGGGGTCGTGAGTTCAAACCTCACCTCGGGCAGACTTTTTTCACCTTTTCACATCCTTTTTAATCCTTATTAGGAGTTCAATTAAGATATTTCACCTCTTAAATGACGCCCCCTGCCTAATTAATGCGGAAAAAAACCGATTTTTCCCATAACAACATCGATTGAAATTTCACGAGTTGCATGCAACTTGGTCTCATGCAACTCACCCAACGAATCGATGCATTTTCAAATCTCCTGCAGTTGCAAGCAACTCCCAACCCTTTCCTTATCTAAAAGAATCTTTTGTAGAAGATTTTCATCAATCTTTTTTGCCATTCACGCACCAACGAAGCCATTAAAAGATAATTAAAAGTGAAAAAGTTAACTCTTCAGCGAATGGGACTTTGTTTGGCTTGAAAACGTGAGATGTTTCGGTTGAAGGAGAAACCCAACCCTGACCAACATTTTTACTCCTCGGACCCACTTCAAGCGATTACACATGTCGCGAGGCGGCGGAAACCACCCCATCCCACCCCCCACTCTCCACCCTTAAATTGGAGAGAAACTCTTTGGGTTTTTTCTCAGCGGGTGTCTCGGCATTTTCCAAATGGAGGGGGAAAGGGAAAATTCCCTGGCACGGAATACATTTCAAGCGTATAAATCTTTCTCCAAAAAAAAAAACTTTTTGTGTATTGTTTTATCGCTCTTTTGGCTTTGTGAAAAGTTCTCTGTTTTCCACTCTTTGCCGCTATTTTTCTTCCTCTCCCCCAGTTTCCAATCCCCTCACGTGTTACAGGCTCTTGAGATGAGTTGATTGCACTATTTGAACAACTTTTTAATTTTGATTGCAAATTTCGCGCGGGAAAACGTGCAATTTGGGGAAAATGCTCTTGAAAATAAAGGAGGAGGTTTTTCCAGCGACAGATGTTGGAAGGGAAAAAGTTGACATTTTTATTAGTTGTTTCAAAATCTGTTAACTGGTTTCTGTGTGGAATTCAAGGGGGAGATAATTTGGGGAATATTTGGTAGTAAGTAAAGAGAATAATGGAAATATGAAAAAAAATTATAAGGGATATACCCAGGAAAAACAAGATTATCTTATTCAAAGCTCTTTAGAGCTGATTTTGAGAGCTTTTTAAAACTTCATTTTAAAGCTCTTTAAAGCTTTATTTTTAAGCTCATTAAAACTTTCATTTCAAATCTCTTTTAAACTTTCTTTTCAAAGCCCTTTTTATAGCTTCTTTTCAAAGTATTTTAAAGCTTCCTTTTAAAGCTCTTTTAAGCTTTATTTTCAAGCTCTTATAAACTTTCTTTTCAAAGCTCAGCTCTTTAAAGCTTCTTTTCAAAGCTTTTTAAAGCTTCCTTTCAAAGCTTTTCAAAGTTTCTTTTCTAAGTTCTTTAAAGCTTTCTTTTCAAAGCTCTCATAAACTTTCTTTTCAAAGCTCTTTAAAGCTTATTTTTAGAGCTTTTTAAAGCTTTCTTTCATAGCTCTTTCAATCTACATTTAAAAGCTTTTCAAAGTTTCATTTCAAAGCTTTTTAAAGCTTCCTTTCAAAGCTTTTCAAAGTTTCTTTTCCAAGTTCTTTAAAGCTTTCTTTTCAAAGCTCTCATAAACTTTCTTTTGAAAGCTCTTTAAAGCTTATTTTAAAGCTTTTTAAAGCTTTCTTTCATAGCTCTTTCAATCACATTTAAAAGGTTTTCAAAGTTTCAGTTCAAAGCTTTTTAAAGATTCATTTTCAAATACTTTAAAATTTCTTTTGAAAGCTCTGTTTAACTTCATTTTCAAGTTCTTTAAAACATCCTTTCAAAGCTTTTCAAAGTTTCTTTTCCAAGTTCTTTAAAGCTTTCTTTCAAAGCTCTCTAATCTTCATTCCAAGCTCTTTAAAGCTTCCTTTCAAAGCTCACCAATACTTACCAACCAGTTATTTCCCCCTTTTGGAATTATAATACTTTCCTTCCATGACCAAATTTCCTGAGGAAACTCACGGATGTTGTGGCGGAAACCTGACCAAAAAAAATCGATTGTTCTTGAGTGGTAGAAAATTGTGGAAAAAACTTTCTCAGTTTTTTTCTCTCTCCCTGAAAAATACACGGAAACTTTTCACGCGCCCGGAGAAACGCTAAATAGCGTTAATTACCCTCACCTCGGGCAATCTATAGTTTCCTAATGGATTTTCCTCATTGTTTCGCCTTTCGGAGATTAAGAACGAAGAGAAAAAATATAGAGTGAAAGAAATAGTAGATTTTAATGAGGGCTTTTTTCTTTCTCTTTTTCCAAAAATGCAGATGATGACGATGGATGTTACCAAAAGTGAGCCCCAGTCGGGGGTTGGCGGCGGAAATGGTCAGTCGACGAATCAATTGTGCGCCGGGTGTGGAAAACACATTCAGGATCGATATCTGCTGAGAGCTCTGGACATGCTGTGGCACGAGGATTGTCTCAAGTGCGGATGCTGTGATTGTAGATTAGGCGAGGTGGGCTCAACACTCTACACCAAAGGGAATCTCATGCTCTGCAAGCGCGACTATCTCAGGTGAGTTTCGAGGAGGAGAAGCCAATTATTGCCCTGAAGCGCAATATTCCAACCTAAAATGCATTATTGAATAGGCTGTTCGGCAACACGGGATTCTGTGCGGCCTGTAACAAAGTCATCCCGGCATTCGAGATGGTCATGAGAGCCCGAAGCAATGTCTATCACTTGGAGTGCTTCGCCTGCCAGCAATGCAATCACAGGTAAATCAACACTCAAATCTAACCCTTGGCATCACTATCAGAACACATAATCGATAATTATCGCATTATGACACGTCAATAACTGACAAAAGCATTCACATCGCTAAAACCTGCCCAACCCCCACCCACTAACCAACTGCTCCAAGGGGCATTTGGCTGGGGGATATAGGCCATTAACTTAGGGGGAATAAGGGTGGAATATTATTGAATATCTCATTATTTGGCGAATTACAAAGAAAAAAATGTTAAAAAGAAAATCAGGAAAAGTTGATACTGGGATTCGAACCCAGCATTACCAAAGCGCGTAGCTTCTTTTCGAATAAATGCTAATAAAAGAAAACAACATTCTTTTCAAATTGATAAAATATCTTTTTTAAAGATTTTTATAAAGAAAGTAATATAGCAATCGTGCAGGCTAAGCACGACACAAGAACAAAGGAAAATTACGCAATAAATCATTGTGGGTTCAAATCCCAGTAATAACATTTTCTGATTTATCTTTTTTTTTTCTTTTTTAATTACATTATTTTTAATTTTAAGTCTATTAAAATGTCAAGAAAGCATAGAAAAGATCACAAAGTTAACATTTCTTAGTTCACTCACATATAAATTTGTTAATCAGCTGATTAAGATTTGAATTAAATCTTCCACTTATAAGGCTTTTCAAAAAATCTCCAAGAGGTTTATAAGAAGGAAAAAACTAAAATTAGAAAACGTAGTTATTACTGGGATTTGAACCTGTAATTTGAAGTTTTCACTAAAATATATCAGTTAAATGCCCCTTGACCTTCTCCGACACAAGATGCCAACAGCAATCACTAATGTGTCATTTTCAATTACATTTATCACTATAATTTATTGAACGATAAATGTATTACCAAGCATTTGAATTTAGAAAATTCACCGGTCGTACATTCCATTTTGGTGAACACAATCCGCGGATTAATTCGCAAAAATGCCAAAAGAGTCACATGGGAAAGTGCTATTGTCATTGAATTTATCAAATAAACCATGAATTTCACGGTATTTTTAAACAAAATACAACATCAAACCCCCACCCTTCCACCCCCTGCGAATAAAAAGCCAACCCGCAGATATTTTCACGCACTAATATAGACAATTGAGTGACTTTCCATCGGAAATTGAGAGGAAAAATATTTACAAAATATTTTTTACGCGTGTTTTATTTCACCATTGAGACTGAATTGATTGCGTAATTGACTCTTTTGCTCGATGGAAAATTGGCTGCATTTTTTTGTGGTTGAAATTATGTTTTTTTTTTGGGAAATGTTAACCCTTTGGAGGGATATTAATTTTTTTTTGGTTTTATAACGTTTTTAAAACTTATCCGAAGATACTGAATACTTCAGATTGATGCAAGTGGCGCTATCGTCGCTTTTTTGAATATAACGAATTATTTTGAAAACGAGAAGATCCTTTTTTAAGAGATCTTTTTATTTTTAAGAACTCTAACAATTCATTTAGAATTTTATAAGATAAAAAAGACCGTAGCGCTCTTTGCGGTAGTTTTATGAACTTGATGCATACGGAAGACTGTCCTTCCTTAAAAATGAGACTCTTTGAAACAAATTATTGCAGTTAATATAGGCCAAGACCGTTAAAACATTCATTTGGTATGAAAATAAATCAAACAGTCAAAATACTCGCCCCCAACTAACAGAAAATCGACGGAAAATCGAGTGGAGAAAATGAGATAGGGTGTAATTGTGTTATTATGATAATTAATTGACACAAAGTGTGTGGTTTCATATTATTTTAACGCAATAATACACCCCCCTACCCAACAGAATGCAATTGAATAGACTGGAGGCCTTCCGGGACGGGAGGGGCGCGCGCCCCCCTTTTGGACTTTCGCGTGAATCGAATTTCATTTCATCGGACACCAAACGGGTGGCGGGATTTTAGAGTGGCGTATTGGCACCATTATTGAACGATATATACACTATTTTGCACGCGGGGGGATTGCTCTCCTAAAATACTGTATATGAATGCAATAGTAGGTATTAAATGGGGGAGGGGGCGGATTGCCATATCGTGTGGCCGATGGCCAGAAAATCTCTCTCTCTCCCCAGTCGCAGCATATCTATGAATTCTCTCGCGGAAATTCGCCAGCGTATAAATCATATTTAATTACCATATTTACAATTAATCTTTATACAAATACATCCAGCGCGCCAGCACATAAGGCAACAATGGCCAATTCGGTTTTGGCGCGCGAATTGGATTAATGGTTCAACGTGAGGCTGTCGCGAAATGGGGGGGTTTTGGGTGGGTGGTTTTCAAATGAATGCAAATTGAATAGTGGGACTCGTGATTTAATTCACGATCTCTAATGTCCATTTAATCCCTCGCGGAAGAATGTCCCCAGTGAAATTTCACTGCTTTCTCTTTAGACGTGCCAATTTTTCACCACCGAATAATACAATATTCAGCAAACGGGAAAAACTAATATATTTTTCATAAATAAAAATATTTTTTTTTATTATTACTCCTTCTCGAATTTTTTGCCCCACTCTTGGGCGTCCGAATTGCAAATGAAAAAATGAATAATTCCTCTGACCGAATACAAAAAATTATATATATATCCTCTGGTTGGCAACAATCGCACCCTCAGAAAATTGTATAAACAAGTTGTAACCTCTATTTCATATGAAAAAAAATATTCACGAGGAAACAATACCCAGAGAATTTAAATGAAATATTCATAAACGACTCCCGTCGGGGTAGTTTTCTCGCACAAGAGTCACATATTGCGATAAATTTATTTTCTTTAACACGTTTTTAACGGAGAGAAATTGCTGCTTTCTCTAGCTAGGGAATTTTGAGGAATATTTTGTAAGATTTTTTCTTGTAAAATTTAATGCATTATCGATAAATTGGTTTTTGTGATTAGAATTACTTGAGGGAAGGATATGGGATTGGCGAGAAAATGGTTTATTTCATTACATGCGGAAATATTGAGTTAAAATGCAATCAATCCACTGTTGCAACAAACACGCCTTGTCGTTTGGAAACACACTTGACGGAAGGATGAAAAAATCGAGGAATTCCAAGAAATTCCGTGGGAAAAATCCTTGGAATACCACTCAAAAAAATTGTGCTAAAAAAAGCGCGTAGCGCCTATTTTTAAGGGCGCTGCGCGCTTAAATATTTCCCTAAAATGCCATTAAACTTGTCTTAAAAACTATTTGGGTTTAAGAATGTCCTTAGAATACTCATCAACCTCTTCTTAAAGACGATTTGCGCTTTAAAACGTTCCTAAAATGCGCATCAATCTCTTTTTACAGGCGTTTCGCGCTTAAAAACGTTCAAATAATGCCATAAATTTGCCGTGGACAATTTTCTGCGCTCTTTCCAAGTAGGGAAATCGTTAAACTCTGTTCGAAGGACCAAAATCCTTCCCTCCAATTCAAAAAATGATTAAAAATTCCATCATTTGCTTTCTGAAGCGACCATTTCTAGGCACGAAGGGTGATTTCCAGCCTTTTTCGTTCCTCAATTTTAGCTTGATTTTTACCCATGCTGCAGGGGGTGGTCAGTTTGGAAATTAAACTGTGAATTGGGAATGATGAATTCCAAGGGAAAGCCACCCCCTTTTGCAACGCATAGAGCAAAAATTGTATCCTGCGGCAAAACACAAAACCACAACATTCTATTCTAAAATTTAACAGTCTCTGATTGAAGGTTGATACAAAATGTCCATTGGATGTTGCAGGCAAAAAAAAAACCGCGAGAAGTCAGACTATTTTTTACAAGCATTGCGAGAAAAATGAACAGAAATTTTAATGGCGAAAAAAAAACTCCTTATTTATAGATTCTGCGTGGGTGATCGCTTCTACTTGTGCGAGAATAAAATCCTCTGCGAATATGACTATGAGGAGCGATTGGTGTTTGCATCGATGGCTAATCATCCCATGTTGAAGAGACACGCGACTTCTTTGGCTCAGAATGTGCCCCCGCCCCCTCAGCAGGGCCTGATGGCGCTGGGGCATCCGGGCGGGGGCAATGGGGCGCCTGTGGCGTCTATGGGACAAATTGGGGGTCAACAGCGCCCACCGGGGGATCACAACAACAACCAGAACGCCAACAATGCAGCCAATCAGCCCAATGGGCCTCCGCCCCCCTTCGGGACGCCCAGTCACATGAAGCAGACTCTCGGGACATCAAGTTAAGTCCTCCTCATCCAATATATTCGCCCTCTAATCCCCTAAATAGTGGAGCGAGGAGATCATGTACCCTGACAAAAAGAAAAATCCTAAACGTGATTATTTTCTAAACCTACAAAATAAAAAAACCAAGAATCAACCCCATTCTGCCCCAGATGTAAGCCAAGATGCAGATGGAATCCCGTTCATTGAATTCTAAATTGTTAAGACTATTAGTTTGTTGTTGTTATCTAATTATCTAATAATAGCGAAGAGGAAAAAGACGAAAGAAAAAACATTCTCCAGGGAAAGGAATGACGGATATAGAATTTTCAAAATACTTAATCTCTAGTCAAAAAAATATAAAATAACTTGACTGCATTTCAACCATCTCTTATAACATTTTCAGAATCTCTCGTTGCTTTTCGGAAACAAATATCAAAAGAAAAAATAACCATTGAAAAATAAACTCTCATCTTAATACAGAAAACAAAGATAAAATGTAGAAAATTCAGTTGAAATTCATTCTCAAATTTAAATAAGACCCCACCGATTAAGTTAAAATAAAACAACACCCAGAATAAAGACAAATTTGGTTGTTAATAATTTTTTAAATGTATAAAAAATACCACTAGAAGTAGTAAATTTAAAAAAATGTATTTAAACATTAACTGTAGTGGAGGTAAAAGAATGATAAGATAAAAGAAAAAATTAATGAAAAAAAACTCAATGTGGCATTGTAAATATTCTTCAAGTTGAAAAGAAGCAAGAAAAACATACGAAGAAGAAACCAAAGACAGTGAAATAAAATATGATGAGAAAAAATTGAAAGAAAAACATCTACTGAATTTTCTATGATTGCCATCTTCAGTTTGGAAAATCTCTATCACTTTCGCCCCCTCATCAGTGGACTCTCTCTCCGGGATGGAGGAAAATGGCTTTATTGTGTGAAAGTCAATTGCCTCGAAGACACTCTTGCATTTGGGGATGAGGACTGTGTGGCTTGGGGATGATTTCCCACCGCCCGCCACAGTCAAGTTTTGTCGTCTTCACAGTCATCTTCCATTATAAGTAAACGACTATTGTGTGTAATAAATTCATACACGAAAAGTTATATCAGACAGAAGTTCCATAAACACACATCTATCTCTTAGCATTTAATATTATAAAGACTACCCTGGGGCTGTCACTTGAACCCACCCTCGAAACTCTCCTCCTCATTCGATTTCTCCACTTCTCTCTGGCTGTTCCAGGAAACTCATACTTCCCCATCACAGCAGTTGCAAAGACAAAAGGCTGAGAGGCTCACAAATCAGGAGGAAACATATAGGAAAGTTTCACGAAAGCTGAAGAGGAATAGAATAGGTGGGTTCGTTAATTTAACTGTCGAATTTCTGTGAGAACTGTTTGAAAAATTATTGCAGAAATTGTGATATAAAAATTCTAGCAGAGGTAGCAGAGATTACATATTTTATTAAAAAAGAATAATTTGATGAATTTGTGTTAAAAATTTCATAAGATTTTGGGTGAAAGTCGAAATTTTATAGTATAGAATAGAAGCTTCGTATATTTCTAGCAGAATTCTAGCAAAAACTTCATGGGTATTCAGAGAAAATGATTGAAAATTGTGCAACTGAATCATTTTATTATTTCTAGGTGAAATTTTATAAAAATTTCGAGAAGAAAGTTTCCCAGATTCCTAGCACAAACTTCAAAAATTTTCATAGAACAAAGTTTGCCAAATTTCGAGCAGAAACTTCATGAATTTAATGGAAAATAGTTTGTCAAATTTCTAGTAGAAACTTCATTAATTTTCTAGCAGAAACTTCATGAATTTAATAGACAAAAGTTTGTCAAACTTCTAGTAGAAACTTCATTAATTTTCTAGCAGAAACTTCAAGAATATTCAGAGATATTATTTAGACAATTTATAGAAAAATCATTTTTAAATTTCTAGTTGAAATTTTACGAAATTTCAGGGAGAAAGTTTATCAGATTTTTAGCACAAACATCAAAAATTTCTGTATAAAAAAGTTCGCTAATTTTCTAGTAGAAAATTCTTCAATTTTCTAGAAGATTCTTCATGAATTTTATTCAAAAAAATAACAGATTTTCGAGCAGTAACTTCAATTGGTTTTTAGCAGAAAACACATTGAATTTTATGGACAAAAGTTTCTCACATTTCTAGTAGAAACTTCATTAATTTTCTAGCAGAAACTTCTAGAAAAACTATAGTGAGTTTTTAGCAGAAAATACATTAGACTTAAAAGAGAATATTCAAAAAATTTCTAATGGGAGCTATAGGATGAAGCTTTGCCGTTTTTCTAGCAGAATCTTCATGTTTTTTTTTGAGAAAAATTCTTAAAATTACTGTTGGACTGTTTTAATAAGCTTACAACAGAAACTTCACTAAATTTCAGGAAAAAAGGCACTTTAGAGGTTATCTAATTTTATTTTAAAAAATTTCTAGAATAAACTGCTATTATTTCTAGCAGAACTTTTAATTTCTAAAGTTAAGTTCTTACTGGGAATTTCAGGTAAAAGTTTCTAGCGAAACTTTTCGTAAAATTTAATGAAACATTCCAAGAAAATTAGTAGACTTGTAAATTTCCTTTAAACCCCTAAAATTTCCACCCCTTGAGAAACCCTAATAACATCAACCATATCAATGGAGTGTGACTATCGATTTCGTATCGCTCTAAATGCGACATAATGACTTGAATTATTCTTTCCCCCTCTAACCCTCATGAGTTGAATGCAAAATTTACATCCCATCCAGAACATATTTCCATCCCCCCTCCCCCTCATGATCCCGCGCTTGGGGAATCTTTGAGATTGACTTCGCGGAAAATCCCTCCCAGAAGGTGGGAAATGACAAAATGATTGTAACGAAATTCCCGCGGAGCAAAACATCCAATAATCTTCTAGGCAATTTTTCACCGGATTTTCCTCAATGGATTAGCCAGAGGGTTGACAAATTCAAATGAATGTCTTGCTATTAATCGCAATTACCGAAAAAAAGAAAGACATCCAGGATGTTAATGATGAGTTATTGAATGGATTTGTCCATCAAGAAATCAACAAACTCACCAGAATAATTCGATATTCCAATAACGTGCTTTTTTAACCCTTTTAAACCCTTCTCCAGCTCGCATTTTTGACTCCCCATCAACCCCCATTGGAGTCCGACGCTCAGTCATGCTGTGATTTAAACACCGTCATGTTAAACATTCTGCGGTTGAAACAAATACTCGCGGATAGATAAGGTGTTATCACTGTAAAACGACCAAATGGCTTCGTGCATATATTCGGATGGACAAAAAAAGTGGATGTATTTTGTGCTACCACCATGAATTTGCTTCATCCCCTTTTGAAATGCGGTTTTACCATTTGGGTTAAAGTTGGGTGGGAGAGATTTTTTTTTCTACCACCTCCTCCTCTCCTGGGCAAAAATTGGCACTTTTATCGGCTCTTTCTGTGTTTGCATTCACGTTGAAAATGCACAAAATTTTCACCAAATACACCATAACTTGGCCTCCGTGTGCAGGCAAAAAAAAACGTGAACAAACTGTGACATTGTCGCCAACAATGAGGGGTTAATCGATGAAAATATCGAAAATTAAATTTCAAACAGAACTTTTGTACTCAGAAAAATGAGTTTTGAGTGGGAAATTTTTGAATGTTTGAACAGGAAACCGTTACATTTGACAGGAAAGTCAAACGCCAAGAATTAAAAAGTCAATAAAAGCTTTTCCTTTTATGTAAGTTTAACGAAAAGTTTGCACTTGAAGGCTGGAATTTTTGAATAATTAAAAAGAAAACCGTTACACTTGACAGAAAGTTAAATGTCAAAATGACAGCAAATCAATAAAACTCATACCTTGATCGATGAAAATAACGAAAAGTAATTTAAAACAGAGACTCTAAAAAGCAAGAAAGAGTAATTTTAAATATTTGAATTTACAACCGCTACATTTGACAGGAAATTTAAACGTCAAACAAATGTCAAAGTGTCAGAAATTCAATAAAACTTTCCCTTTGATCTCATCTTTGGCGGTTTTCATAAAACAACATGACCCTCATGTTTCTCTGTTCTATAACTCACCCCCTCCTCCCCTATTAAATGGTTAAAGTTGGTGAGAATGAAGCCAAGTCCACAATTAGTTGTATAAATGTCAAAATAGAATTATACACCCCTTCGAGAGCCACTATAAATTGTTCACCTATTCAGGAGTCCGTCTACCACCAGCTGTTTGATTAATTTACCACCCCCACCTTATGGTTCGCTTATCGTGATTCCTTAGCATTTTACGAGAGAGCATGACCACCCATTTTTATTGTTAGCCACTGCAGCAAACAATTTACTATGCTAAATACGGAGACCTATAACTTCAAAAGGTTACCCACAAAATCACTCACTCCCCGGCAAATAAATGGCACATTTTCCGACTCCTACGGGGGACATTTTCAACGGAAGTCTGAGGGAATCTCTCATGAGGAATGGAGGTGAGATAAAAATGTGATTCTGTCGATTTTTTCTTTAAAGTGTCTGAGAGGAAATTAAGTCTGAAGGCGTGAGGCTGTAAAAACACCTTCCCTTAATCGATTGTCGCATTAGATGGGAAAACACACAGACACATTTTATTTTTTCATCCTGCAGGAGGGAATGGGGGGAAAGTTTGGCTTTAAAATGACTGTGGTTTCAGAATATGTTACGTTTTCAAATGCCAAAACAGATATAAAATGAAAGTAAGTGTTAACACTTCCTTTTGCCTATCATTTGGCGTTTATATTCGTTACAGTTTAAATTCAAATTCATGGAACGTAAAATAGACGAGTCGAACGCAATTCCTAATTAAATTACAACAACCCAATTCGTTCCACAATTCCACCTTTTATTTTTTTAAATGAACTGAAAATCAAGTAAAATATTTAAATAAGCAATATTGGAAAATTGTGGAAGGTTTCATTGGATTTCCAGTAGAAAATTTAAAAGAAAGTTATGGAAAATACATTGGAAAAATTATGGTATAGGTATCTAGTCAAATTTCTAATGGAAATCCTGGTGGAATTTCCAATGAAACTCCAAGGGGAATTTCCAATGGAACTCCTTGTGGAGTTTTCAATGAAACTCTTGTTGGAATTTCCAAAGGAACTCCTGGAGAATTCCCAATGGAACTCGTGAATTTCAAATGAAACTCCAAGGTGAATTTCTCATGGAAGTCCTGTTGGAATTTCCAATGCAACTCCTGGTGGAATTTCCAATGGAAGTCCTGGTGGAATTTCCAATGGAACTCGTGGAGTTTCCAATGAAACTCCAAAGGGAATTTCCAATGGAAGTCCTAGTGGAATATCCAATAGAACTCCTTGTGGAGTTTTCAATGAAACTCTTGTTGGAATTTCCAAAGGAACTCCTGGAGAATTTCCAATATAACTCGCGAATTTCCAATGAAACTCCCAGGTGAATTTCTCATGGAAGTCCTGTTGGAATTTCCAATGCAACTCCTGGTGGAATTTCCAATGGAAGTCCTGGTGGAATTTCCAATGCAACTCCTGGTGGAATTTCCAATGGAAGTCCTGGTGGAATTTCCAATGGAACTCGTGGAGTTTCCAATGAAACTTCAGAGGAAATTTCTAATGGAACTCCTCGTGGAATTTCCTATGGAAATATGGAATACTTATGGTAGCGCTTCAGTTGATTTCCATATGAAATTTCATTGAAACCTCTTTACTCTGGAATAACCCAGTTTGCCCTGCTCTCCCCTATAATTCTTAACCAATACTCCCAGACTTTTCTCAAGAGTTCTCTTCATTAATTCCCAATGAAAATCTCATCAACAATTTTTCCTCCAATTGAGCAATATGGCAAAGAAATTAAAAGACTCTCGTGGGAGTCAAAAGGGGAGAAAAAAGAATCACCTCAGGCCAAGTATCTGGAAAATTATTCAGAAACTTTTCCCAAAGACTTTTCTTCATGCCATGTGGAGGCTTATCTCGAAACACATTGTAATGGGCTGGTATATATGGTCTGGCAGGGAGCATTATCATCATCACAACATGAACTTCCTCCGATGATGGTAAAGTTGTCTACTGAAAATTTTCTGAATTAATAAGGCTTCTCTGCCAACCTAATGCCTATAACGACTTAAAGGAGAGTGTATAATTTGCATTTTATGTGCGTCTAAACCTCTTGTGAAAATCATATTTGACTCCCTTGTGCCACGATGGGGTGTTTTTCCCCATCGACGAAGGGCCACTTTTCCTCGACTATGTGTTGTGCTGTGTGATTAAGAACTTTATAAGTTTGTCCAATTTGTCTTGTACAAATTTGAGAGACTCTCAGATACATCCAAAGCGATTGAGAAATTTCTAGGGAGGGAAAGGCGGGAAGGTAATTTACTTAATTCCCGAAGCCATGGAGCGCGAGAGTTTGAATGTCTTAAATTGAGACAATCAAATCTCTTAATCTTCAAAAGAGATGGAAGAGCGATTAATCTCAATTTTTAATACATTATATGAATTAATTTGTATTATACATCTCTCTCAAGCGCCATTGCGCGCCCCTTTTTCGCAAACACTGACTGTTTTTTGTACCTTCGAGCCCTTTAAGTGTGAGGAATACAAAATAGCATCATCATCAAAATAATAAAAACTCCTTCCATCGTCTTTTTTTTGCGCCTCTCATTCACCTTTTTTCCTGCCGTGTCTTCCTCCACATTTATGTCTTATCATCAAGGAGTCGTTAGATCCACTTTCTTTTCCTCTCATCTTATGGCAAAGCGTGAATGTCTCCCAAGTGATGCATCAGTGGAAAATTAACAGCACAACCACCGAAGCCCGTTTCGGTCGTTACAACCTCGTTACATTCCCTCAACATTTTCCTACGGGGGCGCTCCAAATGTGTGGAAAGAGGAAAAAAGCAAACAGACAAGTCGATAAGATTTCATTGAGTTCCCAACACGGTTAGGAAAGGTTTGTGCTTCGCTAAGAGCTCGAAAAAAATCGATGAGACATTGGTGCCAGATTTGGGATTCTCTCTTAGGGCATTTTAAATTAAGAGAAATCTTTGTTTAACGAATTATTTTGTATTTTCTGCTATAGTAACAACTTTATTATATGTTATTACAGTTTTATAAGATTTTTCATAAACATTTCCATCAAGTTTAACTCTTTTAATCCTATGAAATATCTCTTAAATTAAGATGAAACCTTCTAGAAATCAATTTTAAGCACTTTTCTCTCTCTGCAAGCTTTTCTTCTACAATTTCTTTTAGTGTATGGATGGTTTGGAGGAAGGGGCTCCTTCGTGCTGATGCTGAAGGAAAAAGAGAGCCTTAAGAATAGGAATTAGTGTTATTTCTCTCTGTGGAGTGTTTATTCAGTGACGACACAATATTTAAGACAATGCCTTTGGCCACCCTTTCGAGATTTCCTCCCATCCTCCCCATTCTCTTCTTCGACAAAAGCGAAAAGACTTTTTCCAGGGAAAAATGTCACATCTCTTAATCCTTCCCCAACTTTACCCACTAATTGCATTTCCCTATTTGTCTTGCTTATGTCTCAGGCCAAAATGCTATATTCAATTGTGGTGTAATTAAATTGTGTTGCGCTTTATTTGTATGTTGAATGTTGCGTTTGAATTTGGCGGGTACATATAAATAATTGAATTAATTTCATTTGAGAGCAAAATAGAAGAAAATTCCTGGAGAATCGTGATTTCTTCGCTATTTTCTTTACTCCCTCCCCCACCCCAAAATTTCAACATCATCTCGTATAATACGAAATCGTTGCCACTCAACGACGTCGGTGTTACTTAACAAACTCACCCTAACGACCTACATTATTGTGTCTCTCTTTTTTTCCATCACTCCCACACATAGTTGGCAAACAATGGCTAAATAAGACATTTCATCCTCCCCCACCCCTTGAAAAACAGTTTTCCCAAAACAACCCTCATGAAGATTTTCTCAATGTGGTGGAATGAAAATGGTCTGTTTAGATTAGTCAAATGACCAGATTACGAGCAACAAAGAAAGCCCAGTTGTTGTTTAAAGCATTGCCTCTACTCTACAGCAAATAATAGACACACAAACTAACCCCAATAGTCCCCTCTTTTTCCACCCTGGTGATATGGGGCCGATTTCTGAGGGTGCGGCGAGACACCAGTTGTTGGTCATTATTCCGAGGAGCTCTTGAGGATATTTTGTGAGGTTTGCGCCCAATAATTGAGGATGATATTCTCAACCCCTACATCCGCATCAGAATCTGGGTTTATTCTCAATTATCACACACTTTCACGAGCTACTGGAGATTTTAGGTGTTTGCTGGGAAAATCAATGAATATCTTTGCAGAGAGAAAATCCATCTAATTTAAGAGAACGCCTGTTTACTTGCATAGTTTTCATAGTTTTGAGGCTAGGTTTACATACTTTCAAATGAATGAAATATGTAAGTTTGATTAACTGAGAGCTTTTTATTATAAAATTGCTTTAAAGCTCTGCGGAAAATTACAAACATTTAAAAAAGTGGAAAATTTGCAAAGCTTTCGGACACTTTTTAGAGCTTTCTAAGTTCTTATTAAGCTTTTATAAATTCTGGAAAGCTTTGGTAAATTATCTTAAAGCTTTCATGAAAGTTTTGGAAACCTTTCTTTGAAAGCTTTCTTAGAAAGCAAAGCCACAGGAAGCTTTTTCAATAAGCTTTAGAAACTTTCTTAGAAAGCTCTTTTAGAAAGCAAAGAAATATGAAGCTTTTTCAAAAAGCTTTAGAAACTTTCTTAGAAAGCAAAGAAATATGAAGCTTTTTCAAAAAGCTTTAGAAACTTTCTTAGAAAGCTCTTTTAGAGAGTAAAGCCATAGGAAGCTTTTTTTGAAAGCTTTAGAAACCTTTCTTAGAAAGCTCTTTTAGAAAGCAAAGCCATAGGAAGCTTTTTTTGAAAGCTTTAGAAACTTTCTTAGAAAGCTCCTTTAGAAAGCAAAGAAATATGAAGCTTTTTCAAAAAGCTTTAGAAACTTTCTTAGAAAGCTCTTTTAGAAAGCAAAGAAATATGAAACTTTTTCAAAAAGCTTTAGAAACTTTCTTAGAAATCTCTTTTAGAAAGCAAAGCCATAGGAAGCTTTTTTTTAAAGCTTTAGAAACCTTTTTTTAGAAAGCTCTTTTAGAAAGCAAAGCCATAGGAAGCTTTTTTTTGAAAGCTATAGAAACCTTTCTTAGAAAGCTCTTTTGGAAAGCAAAGCCATAGGAAGCTTTTTTGAAAGCTTTAGAAACCTTTCTTAGAAAGCTCTTTTAGAAAGCAAAGCCATAGGAAGCTTTTTCAAAAAGCTTTAGAAACTTTCTTAGAAAGCTCTTTTAGAAACCAAAGCCATAGGAAGCTTTTTTTTGAAAGCTTTAGAAAACTTTCTTAGAAAGTTCTCTTAGAAAGCAAAGAAATGGGAAGCTTTTATAACGGTAGCTTTCTTATTAAAAAGCCTTTTCAGAAAGCTCTAAAAAGCTTTTTTAGGAAGCTTTCTATCCTATCCCTTTCTTATCTATCTTCTTCATACATTTCCATGTATGAAAAACAAACTTCCCTGTTTTCCTATAGTGCATAATGATATTTGTGCAAAAACACCTCTGCAGCAGAAATAAATCACCAAGAGATAAATCAGTTTAGATGTTGCTGCAGGAGAGATTTTAATTCAACCATGATCTGCCAGGAAAACCCTTAAGTGGTGCCTTAATAGATTTTCCCATGAGACTCATGCGAGAGTGAGAAGGACCGCCTGAAAAATGGTCAAGCCACACAGAATATGTAATTAGAGGGCAACCCTAAAGTAATTTGGATGGTCGTTTTATATAAGCAAAATCGGTGGGCGGTTTGTGTTTCATTTAATGCGAAATTTATTGTGTGTCTTAATTTATGTGTTTTGCCTTATTTCTCATCCATTTGCTCTTCCAGAGGGAGTTGTGATAAAAAAAAGTGTTGGAGCGGCCAAAGGGTATTTATTTGCACTAATTACCATTTGAATTTGGCCCCCAGTCGATTCATTGTCCCGACTCCAGGAAAAGTCTCTGAAATTTTGGATGGGGAGGGGGGAGGGCGAGGTTTAAAATGAATTTTCCTCAACGGTCAGTTTGTTGCGGCAAACACCAATAGCCCAGACTAATTATATTCGATTTTGGGGAGCTTGTCCTCTGTCTCGGGGCTATTTTTGTAAATTAAGCAATTTCATTTTCGGAGCTGGGGAACATTCTACACCGTGTCATTAGATTATCGCTTGGGGAAAATAAATTACAAGAGCAAAAGAGTCACAAAGTTGCTGGCAAACTAACAGGGAATTTTTAGGGCTTCTATATGTGGCTTTTCCAAGGGTTTCCTTCTTGAAAAAGATTGTAAAAATTAAAGAAAAAGAATTTTTTTGATTTTGAATAAGAATTTTGAGCTTTCAAAGTTCTGAGCTTTGACGTTTTTAAAGATTAAAAAAAAAACGTTTGTGTTTTGCAAATTAATCTCAGAGTAAGCTTTCGAGCTTTTGTAAAAGCTCTTGAGCTTTCTCAGAAAGATCTTGATAAGTTTTCTAAAGCTTTAGAGCTTTTGATAAAGTTCAGAGAGATGAAAACTCATAAAAATTGACCCAAAGCTTCTAAGCTTTTTAGTATTTGAGCTTTTCAGCAATTTTGTTTTAGAGCTTTCATAGACTTTGCACGGAAATATACAAAATTTCATTTAGGGACTCTTATTATCAATTCGCCACCCTAATCAAGGTTTGACCATTTTCCCCTGAATAGTGGAGCTTCTGCCGAAAAAGTGGGAAAGCGGAAAATGAACTTTTCATGAGTGGAAATTCACTTTATCAATGATACGTGATAATTTGAGCAATGCTCATATGTGATGCAGATAATGGAATTTAATTGGTGGCAAAACGTTCTCAATTTCCACACAAATTGATTCTGAAATTGTGGATTTTCCAATCTATATTTTCACACACTGGCTTCCACCGTGATACCGATGGGGTGGATGTGTACAGTTAAAATTACTGCATGGTGGGTGGACTAAAAATTGAAATTTCCCCCTCTTCACGCTTTTCCCCGAGACAAGGATTAAAATTCTCTATGATTTGATGTCACCGTTGATTAATGATTTTGGCTCAAGAGTGCAAAATAGCCTTCCCATCATCATTAATTGAAGCCATACCCTCCACTTGACAGGAGGAGTCCCTCCTTTCTGGCCAAACAATAGTGGGATCTCGAGGGTTTGTGGACTTTGAAATTGGACCATTTCAAATGGCGATATTTTAATTAAATATTTTCACAGATGAATCACACAATTACACTTGTCATAGGGGGGTGGCTTTTGAAGGTGAAAGAGGGTGGAAAATTATTCATTTGATCAAATATATTTCCCCCCAAGCCCACAAAAAAAGGCCCATTAAATTGACGATGTGATGGAAATGAGAGTTTCCCAGAAAAAACGTGCTCTGTATATCCTTATTCGCATTTTCGACATGAATCTTTGTTCACTGAGAAAAGTTAGAAATCTTAAAATAAGAAGCTTAGAGTTTTTAAATACTTAAAGACATATATTCATTTTACTTACTGAAATGGTCCGTTAGATCTACTGAGATGATCAGTTAGATCTACTGAGATGATCAGTTAGATCTACTGATATGATCAGTTAGATTTACTGAACAAAATCCATTAGATCTACTGAAAAAAAATCCGTTAGATCTACTGAGATGATCCGTTAGATCTGCTGAGATGATCCGTTAAGACCTACTGAAATAATCAGTTCTTTCTAATGAAATCATCCATTCGATCTACTGAAGCAATCCGTTATCTACTGGAATACAAAACTTCACAAAATTTCCCTCAGTGTATATATTTGTCTCGTCATTTTTCACGAGCTGCGAGAAAGTCTCACTTTCTCGCGAGCATTAAATTGTCGTACACACCCCCGTTTTGGGGGAGGCCTCAATGCGGAAAAAACATCGTGTAGGAAGAGTGTAAAACATAAAATATATGAGAGTGATTATTGGGGGTTTATACTTGATGCTGAGACTTCTTAGGGCGCGAAGAAACAGCCGCACTTCAAAGAGGAGAATGGGAAGTGTTGATGCCATTTTTAAAATCCCAGGAAAACTTGATAAGCTCTTGAGAGCCATTGAGGAGCTTTTTAAATCGTCAAGAGATCTCAAGTGATGCTAAATAATAGCAATTCAATGCCGAAGCGATAAAGTTATGCATTAATTCAGCATTAAAATTCAATGGGTTGAATATTTTGCCGAAGAAAATGGTTGTGAATGTTAATGTTCTTCTGGAAATTTTCTTACATATTTCCCTGGGTAGAACAAAGAGTCATTCTTGGTTGTCTTGAGGGAGGAAATTAGAATTTATGATTTTCAACCCTTTCTCTCATCTTGAGAGTCAAGAAAAGAGTCTCATCACTGAAAAATTCATCAGAGTCCATTACAATGAATTATGAATTGCAAGAAAAATACCGCAAGATCATAATTTAATACCTGTGAGATTAATTTGAAGCTATTAATTTGCATTAATGGCTTCTCAGTTGGGGATCTCGCCAAATTTTAACCCATTCTTTTTCTTCTGAGGGAGGGTTTTTTTCTGTGTGGTGAGAAAAAATGACGTTCATTTGCAAATGGGTGTCTAGAATGTGAGGAAAAAAGCTTAAATCTTCATTTAAATTTCTTAATTGAGTTTCCAACCATTATCCCCTTGAGGAAGAAAAGCAGGAAAAGTTTAATTCTTGCGGCAAAGGGTAACAATATTAATTAGAATTAACCCCTTAATGGTTGTTTCTACAGTAAATGAGACTATTTTTACGCTTCTGGTTATTGTAAGAAATATAACAGTCAATTATTGATGGGATTTGCCCAAGAAAATGGAGAAAAAGAACCCAAGGAACATTTGAAAGTAAGCTATAAGTAATCTTGGCGTTATGATAAGGTCCAAAAACAATAAAGTAATATTATAAGTCATTTGTTAGGGACTCTGTTTTAAAGATAGAACAGAATACACTATATAAAATTAGCTCAAAATATTCAGATAAAATGTATTTTTTAATAAAGATCAAGCCTTAACTTAAGCTCAAGTTTAAATCTGAGGCTTAAACCTTGCTTTAAGCTTTTAGTCAGCTTAAGGCTTAAAACCAGTCTTTAAGACAGCTTTAAACCAGCCTTTATCTTTAAGTCAGCTTGAAGCTTACTTTAAGCCTAAAGGTCGTTTTAAGTTTAAAGGTGATCCTAAATTTTAAGTCAGCTTTAAGTCAGTTTAAAACTTACTTAAAGCTTTAAGTTCGATTCAAGTTTAAATCCAATCTTAAATTTTAGCACATCTTTAAGTCAGCTTAAAGCTTATTTTAAGCTCTAAGTGCATTTCAAGTTTAAAGCTAATCTTAAATTTTAAGACAACTTTAAGTCGGCTTGAAACTTGCTTTAAAACTTAAGTTCGTTTCAAGTTTAGAGCCTAAATTTTAAGACAGCTTAAAGCTTACTTTAAGCTTTAAGTTCGTTTTAAGTTTAAAGCTAATATTTAATTTTAAGACAGCTTTAAGTCAGCTTGGAGCCGCTTTAAGCCAACTTTAAGTTAGCTTTAAGCTTTAAACCAACCTTAAGCTTTAAGCAAGGTTTAAACCAAAGAAATTTTCTTATCTATTGATTTGTTTAAGGGGTTGAAGGTATTTTGAGAATTTTGACGGTTTTTTTACTCTTCACAATGCAGAGGTAATAATTACGGTAATCTGACGTTAACTGGACTCAATCTTAAGTTTTTATCATTATTGTCATCATGCTGAATTCAAAAACCGCGAAGGTAAGTTTATGAGAAACACTAACGTAAAAATTACGTCTTAAGGTAACTTTACGAACTACACTAACTACAATTAAACGACAAAAATTAACTTCTAACTTCCAACTGAATTTAGGAGGTAACCTTGTGTTTCTTGGGAGTAGTGAGAGGCATAAATAATATCACATGGTTTGCAAAAGGCCAAATCCAGCTGGATTTAACGTGATGCTGTTCCGATTATAATGTTATTTTATTTGCATATTTATGGTTGAATGAATATGCGTATTATATGCATAACATTATTGTTTTCATTTATGGCTGGTAGACATGCAAAATATCACATGGATTAACCAATCAAGAGAGAAATGATTATTTTGGCAGGGTGGCCAATGCCTAGAGGGGGTTTTGGGGGGCGCTTCTCCGGTTGAGGCCACAAATGCACATTAATTTTATCTCATTCATTAGTGTCATTTGCTGAACAATAATGTTAATATTGTTATGGAGCTGTACCTCTTTTTTTCTCTCCCCCGTGAATCGCAGATTTCGGAGGAGTGGGGGGGGGTGGCTCAATGTGCGGGAAATTGGTGAAATAATTAATTTTTTAATCGATTAGTGTCAATATGAGAGAGTGATAAATATGATGATTGTTCCAGGCCTCACGATTCGCGCTCAAACAAAGTGTTTGAAGGCATTTGGATCATTAATTTAATGTGTCATTGTCAATATTATCAATGATAATTGTTCAATGTTGCTGGGCTTTCACTGGAAATCACTAACAATGCCATTTTCGATAGTGGGTATCATTTAGCGAAAACCCTCCAGCCTTTGCCATTTATCGATTTATCAGCAAAAGGAGGTTTTCATTTAACCTTTAAACATAGCGGTTTTCGCTATGTATGTAGGTAATACAGCTTGGAGAACGCCTTAGAGATTCATGATTTTTTGAGTAATTTATTGGGTCAATTTGCTGACTCCAAAGCAAGAAAATATAGTTCAAAACCTTGTTAACATCCTCAAGTCCAACTCAAATACAAATGCCGCACAAGTCATCCCTTAGCCAGAACGTCTGAGGCCCATAAAAGAGCGTCGGGAAAGTTGGATGTGAGAAAGTAAATAATGGCTCGAAGAATGGCAATTTTGGGTGCAATGAAACAAGATGATGAACGTGTAAATCCTGACAGAAAAGCCACCCCCTCGGTGAAAAATCCCCGAGAAACTGTGGGAGAATCGATGTGGAAAAATGTTTAACCTACCCCAACATTCCGTCGCAGGAGCGGAAAAGACGACGACGTCTGCAAATTCCCTCACCAGGCGTCCCCACATCGGCACACGCTTTCACCGAGGGTGATCCTGAGGGGGTGGGAGGAAAAAAAAAAAGAAAATAAAGTGGGCGATAAAGTTCCTCTAAACGTACATTTCATAAACTCCTCGAGAGGACTTGCTTATTTTTCAGAGATTTCCTACCCACCCAAAGATTTTCTTTGGGGTGGAAATAAGTGGCACATTGACTGTGAAAATTTCCCCAATGAACTTGTCTTTATGGGGGGAAATGGACCTTTAATCCAATATTGTATTAAATGTAATTTTAACTTTGATTTACTTCTTTCACTGCAAAAAAATTGTCCAAAAACACGACAATCATCGAGGGTTGGAAAGCAAACAAAACAGCAGGTGTCCAGAATCTCTATTTGACCATTTATCGAAGAGTTGATGATTTATGTTATATAGGAAAAATTGGGGGTGGGAAAATCCCACCCAATCTTGTGGATTATGGAAGACAAACATTGGCGGAGTGTAAAAGCATCCAAATGAAAATTGCACACTCACGAAAGTTTTCTAATAATTCACAGAAGGAAAACACTTACATTTTCCATTTGGATTAAAGGGGTGGGAAATTGGGGGAATCGATTGATCTAATAAACTCACCAGAATTTTCCTTAAAAAGGGGAGAATTGAGTCCTATCATCTTACCAGGAACTACACAATGAACTCTTCAAATGACTCTCAGTAAATTAAGGACATTTTATGAATAACTTCCCTTCGCAAAAAATAAAAACCGAACTCACTAGTTTGCTACTTTTCGCAATATTAAAGTTTCCCCTTCATCGCTGAAACTTTTCAAATAAATTCTTTCGCGCTGTGTCTCCTCCTTGAGATCCATCGAGGATAAGTGCAATCCATTTGGGTGATTAAAAATTGCTTGTTTCTCCCTTTTAGTCCTTATATACTTTCTGAATTATTAACTTCCCTCTTGTGCAGTTTTCTCTCCCTCAAACGACGCCATTGCGACAATGTTGGCTTTTTTAATGTAATACAATAATTAATTAAGATTCATTCTTCCATGAGTGTTGGGGAAGATGCAAATGTTTCGGCTGAGATAGGATCCCCGGTAATTAATGCTCCACACATCTATTGTCTCCTCTCAAGCGTAGAATTCTCTACTGGGGGCGGATAATTTTCTCTGGGTTTTAACTGAGAATTCTGGCTTACCTCATAACAAACGCGCGCCTCGCGCTTATCGTGCGAGAAATGATGAGAACACTCACGGTTTATCCTGCAATTACACTTGAAGAGCTTTTCAGGAGTGCGCGGAATCCCTTTGAGGGTTAATTTGTGTGATGTTGAGTCAAAGAAAAATTCCCCATTCATCAGCTTCCCCCTTCAGTTATTTTTTGATAAGCCACCAATTAATCCCGGACTCGTGGGTGTAATTGGATTATATTGTTGCCGTTCGATGAGCTGCCGCTTTGTCATCCTCACCCGCAGAAAGAATTCCAATCAGGTAGAAAAGTCTTGCAAAGGGGGACGGATGAAACGATTTAACTTTATCGATAATGCCCAGTGATACGAGATTATCTCACGCGCTGAGATTGCGAGGTGAATGTAATGAGTGTTTGAATCTGAGCCAGTAAATTGTCTCATTTAAGGGATGATGCGCCTAATACGGACAAATTGTGCGTTAAATGGTGGTGTCTTTTCCAACGGGAATTTTCCACCTATTTTCCACCGGCGCGGCCAGAGAATTTGGGGGGGAGAGGTGAAAAGCCGAGAGACATTTATTTTGCAAATGCTAGGCATTTCTAAATAATTACCCTCTATAGAGCAGGGTTCCTGGTTGGCCTATTTAGGGATGATTAAAATTGGTAAATAACTTGTCGATTTCTAAGGGGTTGTTTTGGGAAAACTAAATTCAAAAAATTTCTAAGTTTTGCTTGTATTTTTCTTATAAATTTACTTGGAGATTTAAAAAAACTAGGCTCTATAGAATATCTTGGTATGATTTTTAAAGTATTAGAAATAGGATTAGTTTTAAGAATAACAAGGATTAATTTTAGTCAAAAATGGGATTGATTTTCAAAATTTCGAAGATTTTCTTTTCATTTTTCTTATAATTTTACTTAAGGATTCAAAAAACTAGGCTCTATAAGCTATTAAGAATATCCTGGCATGTTTTTAAAAGTATTAGATATAGGATTAATTTTAAGAATACCGAGGATTAAGTTTAGTCAAAAACTTGATTAATTTCCAAAAATTTCCATGATTTCCATGCATTTCTCTTACAAATTTACTTAAGGATTCAATCAAACTAGGCTCTATAGAATATCCTACCATGATTTTAAAGTATTAGATATAGGATTAGTTTTCAAGGGGGAAACAACTGGCCAAAATCACATATCTTAGATTCAATATTCACAAAATATTCATAAATTTATATGGGAAGCCAAAAATATTCAAATTGTTTCAAAAATATTCGCAATATTCAAGGAGTATTCACGTTACTCGCAGTATTCGGGAAATATTCGCGAAATTCGCGATATTCATGAATTATTTGCAATATTCACGGAAATTCACGTTAAATCATGTTCTAGATTCGCCAGTTGTTTCCCCTTTGTTAGTTTTAAGAATAACGAGGATTAACATTAGTCAAAAATGGGATTAATTTTAGAAATAATTAACACTTGGAATCTTTATTTGTGATGAACTATTTATAATATGAATTATTAGCCTTAAAGCGCTTTTTCTTGGCAATTTAGCAGTCCGAAAAACATTTCGCCTGAAGTATAAGATAAATTTCTCAAACAGATTATTTTTCCAACATTTTCTAACGACATTTCGATACAAACTGTCTTACATTTCATACCAAATACCAAAATTCCTCTACAATCCCTATCCGTTATCATTTTAATTGTAATAATTTCAAGTAAAATCCCCTAGAAAAAGCCACCCTACATCAATGAGGGTTGCGATTCAGATTTTCACCATGAATTAAGTTCTCACAATTTTAATTACGGCAATTAAAGGCGAGGGAGAGACAATGGTTTCTGCTGAAGGTGTGAGTCGGAATAAAAAATTGCATGTGATTTGAGAATCTGAAATTCCATCCCAGGCAAAAAACTCTTCTCGCCCTCGACTTTGTGAGATTGTGAGGGAAAAGAGACGTTTTCCAGCTCTCTAAAATAAAGTGTGGAAATAAAGGTGGTGCAATTTTGTTAATTCAACACCATTCGCCCAGTGGAGTTGGAGGCGAGATAAGACTTTTGTGTTGGGCCTCTCCCCTCCCCTAAAAAAGGGATGACAAGGAATGTGATTGTCTCGGGTGTTCAGTTGGGGTTCTGAGGGGGGGAAGAACAAAAAGGAATGAAATTACGCAATTATATCTGCGATGTGTTTAATTTTCAGCATAACAACCACATTAAAAGGGATGAAAATTAGTTGTATTTGTCTATACAGTCACCATTACACTTTTCCAGCTCTCAATTGTAAAACCCAAGAGGGGGAAACTCTCATAATTTCCCACTCACAATTGCTTCAAGGCGCAATTTATACAGCTAATCTCTTGGTATATGAAAACTTTTTCTCCTGACAGTTCAATGTGCGTATAGAATAAATTTTCCCTTGATTTTTAACTCAATACCGGGGATCGATGGCTGAATTTACGCTGAAGATGTCGTAATGGTGAAGCGATGTTAGAGATGGGAAATTACTCGATGAAATCCGTTTATGGTGATGTTGCAGAGGAATTTCGCGATGCAAATGCAATAAAATCGCTAATGCACATTTTCTCATGTTGCTCCTGTTTGTGGGCCAGACGAACCAGAAGGTTATTTCGCGCCGCTAAAATCTACCTCCCATGTAACACTGTTTAGTCAACTGATGCATGTCATGATTACATTTTCCTCCAACCTGTTTAACGAAGTGAAGGGGCAAAATGCTTGTAAAAGGTGCTAAATAGCCCTGGAAGTTTTGTTGTTGGCTTTATTGGGTCAAACACGTCTAAATATACCAGAAATTTGTATGTCTTTATGTTATTTTTAAAGGGGAAAAACCGTTACATCCGATAGTTTAAATTCTTTGCGATATTTAGCGTTACTTTTAAGTAATTTAGAGGCTGTTTTAATGCTGTAAAATGTTGGCTTAAACATAAAACTAGATATGTTAATGATTTTTGAATAGTGATAGTAACGGTTTTAACACAAGGAGTTTCCGGGATTCTCATGAACTCGGGAGATATTTTAGCATTAAGCTACTAAATAACCAAAGATATATCGCAAAAATCCCCTAAAGATTTAAACTAGAAAGTGTAACGGTTTTTCTTTCAACTGTCACCCAAAGACATTGAATTAAATAGACTGGCAACCCACCATAGTTTAAAAAAACAAATCATCACCTTATCAGTGTCCACATAAACGCCTGAATAATGCTTCAAACCTCCTCCTAATGTGATTTACTCCCATTTTTTGGGCAAACTTTCCTCGAATGGCTTAATTTTGCGAAGGGGGTGTGTTTTGTGTTTAAGTTCTGGGCGGTGGCAGATGGTATAACATATCTCCTGCAGCTGATGATTTATAATATTAAAACTCATGGGTGTCTCATGGAGAAGTGTGGCGCGAAATTTGCGGATTTCTCCCGCATGTTTTTGAGAATGAGCCA
Organism: Phlebotomus perniciosus; assembly: GCA_918844115.2. Taxonomy (NCBI): domain Eukaryota; kingdom Metazoa; phylum Arthropoda; class Insecta; order Diptera; family Psychodidae; genus Phlebotomus; species Phlebotomus perniciosus. The sequence goes on along the minus strand of CAKKOB020000876.1, from coordinate 772 downwards.
TATCCCCGCACTTGAGCTGGCCACCACACGAAGGGGGGAGTTTGCCAGAGTATTTATACGATGTGTCGGGGGTGAGATTCACCCCCTGAAAATGGGGTTGCGGGTGTGAGTGCGCTCGGGTCATTTTAGATATGGGGAAGCCGAGCGCTCCAGTGTTAACAAATGACACTCGTTAGGACAACATGACGTCCCAAAAACGGATTAATGATGAGAGAAGGTATTGGTTTATATGTAAATCGACTGACACACATGTGGGACTTATTCGCAAATGCGGGTGTGAGATTCGCGGGAAAAAAATATACGCGAGGGCTGCATGAGTTGATTTTGATTAGTGGGCTTGATTAATTTCACTCTGATGATTTTTCTTGCCATCGTAATGCAACCAAATCTCTCTCTAAAAAAAAAATCCGCTTCTGTCGCTGGCAGAATTCCAAGCTTTCATCCAACATCATCATCTCTGCGGAACCGTCTCTTTGAAAGGGTGTATGGAATTCATCATGTTGATTATTCCAATTAAAATGCCACAGATGGGGGTCGGAGGCAGCGAAAGACAGTGACAATTTTCCAAGGAATAGTTGTCTCTTATTGCCTTGAATATTACAATTTAATCAAAATCCCTGCACGCGACAAAATGCTCATCCTTCAACCCCTTTTCCTCATCATCTGCCATTGAGGATGATATTTGGAATTTACGCCCACCCCACCCCTTGCATGGGATAATATTTCTTTATTATAATTAGAAATTGTCTCCTGTGGAATCCCTTTGATTTCA
>CAKKOB020000875.1:0-32968 GCA_918844115.2 Phlebotomus perniciosus | reverse complement strand
ACTTAATTTCTAATCTTGCATATGTTTTTTTCTCAATTGATTTACTCGGGGAGATTTCGTCACATTTTTAGCGGCGCCCGGCGTAGTAAAATTCTTCATCTAATTGACAATTTCTAAAGCTATTGCAACACAATCTTCTTGCAAAGTGCTTCTCAATGGAAAGTTAAATGGTTTGATAAGGTCTTATAAGATGCGATGAAAGAGAGGTTTGAGGATAAAGTTGTAGACCAGGAAAACTAATCCCATTTGGAGGAAACGCTTGAGCCAGTAGAGTCTGAAAGAAATAGAAAAAAAAAACACTCTTAAGTCTTTTCGACTTGAATCTTGATATTTTAAGGGAATTTTATACCTATTAAGTTTCTTCCTCGCTTTCTTCATACTCTCGAGTCCGTCTTTTAGGACAAATTGTCTGATTCCCAACATGTAAGATTCAACGTAAGAATCCCAGTCCATATTCGACATGTCGCAGTTGAACTCTTCCCCATCCTTTGCCTCCTTAACTGTTCTCATCAATTGCCGAAAGTTACCATTGTCAAAGATCCACTCGTGCATAGCAAAGAATTCTCCCGTATTTGCAGCTGCTTGGAATCTCTTTGCGATCTTCATCATTATTGGTTTGGATCCTTGAGCTCGCATGATCAGATCAAAGATGTAGGCCGGCAGGAAATGCAGAAATGCCTCAATAATCTTATGCATAAATCGATTTGTGCGATAAGTGAATCCCGGATATAACATCACGTACTTGCTGGGATTTACACATGCCCACTTTTCTGTGATCCTCCCGTAGTCGTACCAAACAACTGGATTGATCTGACCCGATGTGCAATTGTAGACAGTGATGGAGCTCTTCTTATAGTTACACACATTCGCCCAGGCGGCAGTGATGAGGGTGTTACTAACAATGTCCACAGGGATTAGGTCCATGATGCACTTTTGATCACACATAATGCTACTGATTGTCCCACGTCCGATCTCCATCATGATGCCGGTGATGCCGTAGACGTTGTCCACCCAACCGGGGAAGGGCTCCTTGATGGATCCCGTCACTATTGAAGGTCTCACTATGCAGACGGGAATTTTATTTGTGTACTCCGCAACCACTTCTTCAGCCATTGATTTGGTCAAGGTGTAGGTATTGGGGTGCGTTCCCTGGAATTAGGAGAATTAGGATTGCAATAGGGCTTGATCCTGATACTAAGTTTTACATTAGATATTTGGAATCTTCTAAGCGTCCAATTGATCAATTTGCAATTAATTCCGATCCTAGACAGAATATCCAACTTCTAATTTTCAGCTGGGACTTAACCTATAAGGGTCGGCCCTATACCCTTCTTTTAAAATTCTTCTTACCTGCAATCGATCTGCAAATGAATCTACGATCTCTTTTGGTAGAACTTTGATGCACTTGATGAAGGTATCCTTATCTAATGGTCCTTTGGTCGCGTACACTGTCTCACCCACATATTTCAACCCAGGATTACTGTAGGCTGTCGATACGTGAACAACACTCTTCAATTTCTTCATCTTGCAGCACATATCCATCATCCTCTGTGTTCCCAGCGTGTTGAGACACGCTGCATCCCTCAGACTCTCGTTGAATTTAACTGTGGCGGCCACATGGAAGACCACAGTAACATTTTCCACCACTTTTTCCATGTTTGCATCATCAAGTCCAAAAGAGGCGTCATTAATGTCTCCCGCAATGCAGGTCATCTTGTCAAGTGCGAGGGGATCACGCGCGCGAACGCGATCAAATACAGGATTCTTGATGAACTCTTTGAAGCGCTGTTCACTGCTTAGGCCCCGATTTGATCGGAGAAGCACATAAATGGCTTTGATGTCATCACAACTGAAGAGGAGCTTCTCAATCAGGACTTTTCCTAAGAACCCTGTGCCGCCTAAAAGACGAAGAAAAGAATCTCTTGAAGATCTTGATCACATTTTCAAAATATTGAATCTTTACCTGTTACAAAAATAACACCATCTCGATAGAATTCCCTAATGCTGCTGTAGTTTCTTTCGTCATCTGTGTTGTTGTTCATGAAGATCTCCGTTTCAACCTCCATTTTACAGTCCTTTGGAAGATTACACTCTCAAAAAAATCCCTGTAATTCATCAAAAATTGTTTCCATACAATTTGAAGAAATGCGCGCGATTTCGTAAGCCAAAAAAATTAAATCTCCAAGAGTCGCGTGAAAGTCTTTTACTTGAGAGAGAGACTCTCAGCTCTTTCGTATCCACAACATTTCCCTCCCCATGAGTCACATAATGCAATAGATATGCGGCTGCTGGTTTTCTTTCAGTTGCAATTGCAATTAATAGGAGTGCATTGAAAAACTCTCACTTTAGTGCACTGTGTGAATATCGTTGCGCGCTCGCGCCAAAGTTACAATAGCTATCACGGCTTTATTACACTCCCAATCGAAAATTTCATAGCACTGCGCTCAATTCGGCAAATTATTCCTTAGGATCTTGCATAAGTTTTGCATTGTCCTCTCGCACTGCGGGGATTGTATGGAGGCATTGACTGTCGATTTTGAAATGGATCTCTTGCCAATGTAATTGGTGGTTAGGTATTATTTTTTTTCTTAAAATATATGCACTTTGAAATGTAGAATTCAATCATGTGAAAATTACTTGATTTTGTAAAATATTCCGAAAAAAATGTGAATTGTTTTACGAGTTTAATACAATAAATTCAAAGCAAATGCAGAAATGAACTTTGAGCTCTTTGAAGCATTTGGAAAAGTTGGGCTATGAAAGAAAATTTTCATAATGTTGCAAAAAAGATAAAAAAAAGAATCTTTCCGCCAAAGCACATTAATTGTCATGATAATCTTGTGAGTCACTGTACGGTTTATGAGCGGCTTTTAGCGGAGATGCAGAAGTGTACATCTCAATAAAAGTGTTGAGCCGCGACGGGTTGTCTTCCGGAAACTAACATAATCCAGTTTGTATGCATCTGTGTTACTATGAGAGTTGCACAATTACGATTTCAGGCAATTTTAAGCTATTTTGCAGACAATTTTATGTCCCATTCTTTCATAAAAATTTTACTTAATTTTACTTAAAAATGGAAAGAAAAAGAAACTGAGACAGATCAGTCGCGATCTCTCTCATTTCACATTACATAAGCGGTTTTCGTGGAAATTCTACTCTTTGAATTAAATTTACCAAGAAAAGGTTGAGGAGAAGAATCAGGACAAATGAAAATTTCGTTGATTTTTGAAAATTCTCAGTTCAGAAAACTCAGAAAAAGAACTTTCAATTTCTATGGAAATCCATGATTTAGTCTTGAGGCACAAGAAAGTCTTCACTTTTCTCAGCACTGCACTGTTCACTTTTCACTCTTGAAGATTATCCAACTGATTTCTCTGGGGTTCGGATGAGGACTAAATCTCAGTTAGAGCTGCATCACTGACGGAGATCTCATGTGAAATGGTGATGACTGAAGGGAGAGGGATACCTTAGATGCTGGTGGTGCTTGAGAAATGCATTTTGGCGGGAGATTTTCACACGGTCAGGGGAAAATTTTCTCTCAATTCTGGGCGGGAAAAATTACTGCACGCGGTGCCATAATACGAACTGGACTATGATGCAAGAATAACTATTTTAATTAGAACTTTTGATGTGAAATTTAATTGAAATCACTTCATTGCTCATTTTTATCTTATCTACCTTTTGAATGGAATTGTATGTAGTGTAAAATTGTCGCGCCGTATGATACAATCATTTTGTTTGAAATTGACGAAAACAAAGGGTGACAAAATTTGAGGAAAGTGTCTTTATGGCCACGTTCATGTGCTTTATTTTTATAACTATCTGTCTTATCGGACATTCTACTCACTCCTAACTTGTTGACTCTCGTCAACCCTAATCAGAGGATCAACTTTGTATCCCAGATCTATTGAAGCCCTTATATGTTGCATTAGGGGAATGGTTCCATTGCGAATACCCTCTTGTGTTAAGATTTCCTGCAATTTGCTATCCTTGTTGCAGAAAATAATATCGTATTTCGTATCGATGTACTTCTGGAGTGACACTTCAAGATTCTGAAGGATAAGGAGTTGCTTGTGTTTGTTAACATCTCCAGCAATATTCCCAATTCCTCTGGCTGATGTGAAGTCCAACCCTGTAAATTTGCTGCAATCAATCACTACTGGAACGTGAAATTCAGCTGCAGCCGTTGCCCTATTAGTCCTCTCACGCAGATAGTCGATCCCTGGGAAGTACAGTCCAGCATTGGGTGTGATCCTGATGTATTGATTTCCGTCGAGCTATAAAAATAAGGAATTAGTCATGTCTTAATGTCCCTATATATCAACCCCTACCTCTTCGACTTTAACTGTCGTCTTGGGTCTGGCCCACATTGATAAGAGGTGGAAACATGTAAGTGCAACACCGACAAGAAGTCCAATCTCTACGCCGAGAACTAGACATGCAATCAAACAGCCGCACCACGAATAGAAATCACGTCGATTTTCCCGCCAAAACCTCATTGCCAGCTTTAGGTCGATCATGAAGATCACTGCGCAGATCAAAACGGCGGCGAGGGTAGCTTTTGGGATGTACGCAAAGTAGGGCGTTAAGAGACTTAGAGCCAAGACAATAATGACTCCTGTATAGAGTCCTGCCATAGGGGTTTGCACACCGCTCGCATGACTGACGGCAGATCGCGTGAAGGCTCCACAGGCGGGCATTGAACTGAAACAGGATCCGATAATGTTGACAATTCCAAGGGTTAACATCTCTTGAGAGGCATCAACAACCCTTCCAGATGCTGCAAAGACAAGTTTTCAATGCAAGATTTTTTGATTTATAATTTTTTTAAACTTACTAAATGACTTTGCAATTGCCACATTCATCAGAACAGCCACAAGAGGGATGATAAATATCCCGGAACCTAGTTCAGAACAGATCTCCAAGATGTTAAGTGTTCGGTTGTTGTAGTCAATGCTGAATGGAGGTAGTTGAAAAGTAGGGATACCAGGCTGTACGTTTCCGGAGAGTTTGAAAGGAACCTCGCCAGAACTCGCTATCCAGTTGTAGGCTATTGTTGAAGTGATGAGGACAGTGATAGCATTCCTGGAGATGCTGACGTACCAAAGGAATTTCTTCAAATACACCCCTAGTTTAGTATCCGTAGATACTGGAATGTTATTGACGAACTGAAAAAGATATGCAAGGTTAACATGGATATTGAGGAAAGTTGTTCTCAATGACTTACCCTAAGACAAAGAAGAGTGATTATGCAGCAAAGCCCTAGAAGACTATCTCCTATTTTCACTTCTGACAATCTTTCGAATAAGCCTATGGCGTAGTCAGCAAATCCTTTAGCTGAGTATGTGATACCAAAAATCCCTTTTAATTGCGACGCCACGATTATCAATGATGTGGCTGTTGTGAAAGCAGTAGTAACTGGAACTGAGATGAACTCTACTAGAAATTCTAGCTTCAAAACTCCCATTGTCAGCTCTACTACTCCTGCTAGGAAGGTCAGGATAATAACAAATTCAACGGGTTTGTCCATAGTGAATTGCAGAGTGAGCAAAGCCATTAGATTTGTCGGTCCGATGGACACTTGAGGAATACTACCGAAGATCACGTAGAGGAAACTGCCGGCAAATGCCGAATATAGGCCGTACTGGGAGGGTACATTGACCAGAGCGGCGTAAGCGATTGCTTGAGGGATCATTGTGAGTCCAAGAGTTATTCCTGCTATTAAGTCTGATATAGCTGTTTTCATACTGTATGATGGGATCCATGATAAGATGTGGATTCGTCGTAGGATAGCAGCTTTAAATTTGTGATCACGCTTTTGGATTAACGATCCACGTCTTAGGAATGAAGGTCTTGGAGTGGAACCGACCACTTTAAGCCTTGCCGTCTCCTCAGGATCCGACACTAAATAGGATGAATAAGCAGTTTAGAAATTATTTTGCGCGTTTCACTGTTTGCAATACAAGAAGGTCACTCTACTGCTAATTATAATTAAGGAATACACGACAAATATTTACCTACTAAATTTACTGTCTTCATATCTATAACAGATTACACTTAAAATGTTTGTATTAGCGAGGAGGGTGGAAAAAAAGACGATAAAAAATCACAATGAGCGTTATGTAAGATTAAAGTCTTACGATCATGGAAACTTTATTGCGAATTATCCAGAGAAAAAAAAGATCACAGGATCACAAGAACTAGTCACAATCAAGTGAAAAATAAAACGTCACGAATCTATAAACACATGAACTGTGGGTCCTAAATACTTGTTTCGGGGTCTGCCTCCATGGAAAGTATACTTAGCAATCACTGATCAGTTGGGATGGATGTGTTATTATCAGATGAACGTCTCGAGAGGAACTAAAGCTTAGGGAGTCTGTTAAATCACTGCGATCTCGTATTTTTATCAGAATTTCCCGTAAAATGGTGTTTGTTTGTTTGTCTCCTCCACGGATGGGGGGCCTTTGTGGTGATAAGAGATTTAAATTGTTGCGATAACCATTCTCAAATGTGGGTGAGAAGAATGAAGTTTAAATTGCGATAATAAGTCCGAATTGCCATTCAATCTCATCGTCTTCTATCATAATAGAGATTTTCGTAATTTTGTCCGTGTCCACTAAAGATTTCCTCTCCCAAACACTTTGAGAAGAAAAAACTATGACGTCATAATCTCTACATAGAAACTCAAAACAACACGCAGATCACGCAATTGTATTGGTCGCGAAATTATTCTCTTAAATAAGATGACAATAAAAAATTTAAAGACGAAGGTATATCTGGATCGTATCTGGAGCAGAAGACGACTGAATAAAGTTTGAGTTCTCGTGTAATTGCTGCTGTGAGAGAATTGTTGAAAAGTTGGGTGATTAGATAAGATAGGTGATATAGAAGTGATTTGTAAAGTGATGCTCATACAAAAGTCATGCTTATCATCTACAACTCTTTCATAATTTCTCACCTATTGATTCACCAATTGCCATTGAGGGGATTTTTACCCTCCTTTTTTCCGGTAATCAATCAATCAAGTCAGGTAATGGGGACTGAATCATTGACTGTCGCTGCGTAGAATATCATCAAGCGGAAGAGTGATTGGTTTCAAATTGAGAAAATGCATTAACACTCAGTAATTTTTATTACAAATAAGATTCAATTGATATAAAAAGTGTGACAAATTGAAAGAGTTTTTAAGTGTTTAAAGGTACTTTATGTACATAAAAACTTAGTATAGAAAACTCACTGCATAATGCACTTAATCTTGCAAGATGAAAAGTCTTTTACTTTAGCATCAGGGAAGAAGATATTATATTTTGTTGGGAAGATTTATTTCTATTTCTTGTTTTTATTTCACGCTGTTTAATTTTTAAATAAATAAGAATTAGATAGAGGGATTACGTTTAGCGAATTTTCTTTGCAACTTGTGCAATTAATTGATCAACACGCTCACTGGCTCCTTTGAAAGTGGACGGATTGGGTCCGATCATTTGAACCAATTGCGGAACATCGGGGGAGACCTAAGAAAAAACAAAAAGAATTTTAAAAATAATCAAAATTTTAAGTATTTTTAAAGTCTTACCGTTATGAAACGAGCAAGAGCCTTGATTGTTCTGAATAAATGCTCCTCATTGGGCTTAGAGTTGAAGAATTGAAGAATGGCCATAGCCAATTCAACAGCAACATCATCAAACACCTAAAATTTTAAAAGAAGTTAAAATTTTAAAACTTGAAAACATATAGAAGAACAATTTAGGGAATATCCATTGAATCTGCTTGCTGTTAGAGTGCGCGATAGAAGCCACAATAGAAATGATCGTGTAATCATGATCAATCAAATACCTTGGAGATTGATCCTTTTGGTAGCATTTGACGTAACTTTTTAGCCCGATGGAGTTTCTGTGAAGACAAAAATGTGCTTTCCAAAGTATCTGATTCAGAATATAAGACAGCGCGCACATCGAACAGCAGAGCAGATTTCAAGGGGATTCTCACTAAACTTGAGAATTAATTAAAAGCGATACAGACCACAGTTTTTACCTCCTTGCATGCTAAATTGTGGATAATGGCGGTGCCCAAGTCCTGAAGGGTGGGACAGGTAGCCAGAAGACAGTGGACAGCCACTTTCGTTGATGCCCGAATATTCGATGTCTGACCATTGTTGTAGGTCCATTCGGAGATGTAGAGGAGCCACTCGGAAGAGCTTGAGTTTTCAAATAAGTTGCACATCTGCAAAAATTTAAGCAAACAATAAGAAAAAGAACTATTCAATGTTTGCTGATCTTGCTTACGAAAAGCGCGAGCGCCTGTTGCTCCTCGGGAGAGTGACGATCGATGTCTTGAGCGTAATTCATGAGCACGTGGTCGCGTCTGTCTTGATGCAGAAGGAGGATGACGTCGTCTTTGAGGGCGGCATTGGCCAAGGCCCTTAGCAGATGAACACGAGTCTCTGTCGAAATGCCCGGATCGCGGAGAACGCGTTCGGCAAAGACGAGGAAACCATCACTTAGAGCCCAGGATCCTTCACCTTCCAACAGATATTGATGCAACTCCTCAATAGAAGTCTCATCTTCCTTGGACAGTTTCCCATCCAAGAGCTTCACGAGAGCTTCAAGCTCAACTTTAGGCTATAAAGTTAGATCATATTTGGGTTAACGGTCTTGTTTAGGTACTTGAAAACATATCTAGATTATTTTTAAGTCAATACAAAGCAAAATTTAACCCTGAACTTAATGAAATTGAAATGTCTTTGTTTCTCAAATTTTATGACTTTAGTTTTAACTTACGTCGATATTGTTGAAGACAACCGGAGGATCTCTCTGACGCTTTCTCTCCTCCTCTTCGCGTTTCTCTCTGGCCTCATCTTCGAGCACCTGCTCAGATGGGAGCATCTCGGAAGGAATAGCCCCATCCCCATTTGTCGTGGCTCCATTCACATCCGCACTGTTGGCCTCCACCTCAGACATACCGGTGTTTGAACTATGCTCACTCTCTGAATTACTGTATCCGTTTGCGTGCTTCCGCTTCTTCTTCTCTTTCTTACGCTCCTTCTTGGCGATCTTCTCCTTGATTGTGTTCCGACGCTCGTTCAAAGCAATTGACTGCAAACGTGCTTGCTCTATTTCACTGTTGAGCTCATCAAAGCCCGGACTGGATTCGCGGGCACCAATTTGGGGTTCAAAGGAGAAGTGTTGACCGTTCTCACCGGCTCCGATACTTTCAATTAAGGGTCCTAGTGTTTGACCAAGGGGTGTCCCGAGAAATTCCTGTGGTAGATCCAAAATATACTTGGGAATAGAGATACCACAGAGAAACTGGCACAAGTCGTTGGAAAATGTGTTGCAATTGTGCTTAAGGAGGTTGTAGCAGGAACCCCTGGGTGGGAAAACAGACAACACTTTTAGTCACTCTGAGTCACCGTTCTCAAAATGATCTATGGCGATCATAAATGCGTGGCGATCTTGAAAATCACTTTAAAATTCTCACCTGAAGGTGCTTTCGGCTAATCCACGTACGTAATCCTTGAAGACTTGATATGGGATGAAAGTCTCACCGATTTTCTCTACTTTCTGCGGTGCTCCCAAAACGGTTCCGCCCTGAAAAAATGTGTGTCCGGAGAGTTGTTAAAAATAAATTTCACAAGATCACAAATTGGGAGTTTGATCACAAGATCTATTCCGCAGGAATTTCCAAATAGCACAACTAATTAATCAATTTAATTATAAATTGCAATTCTTTTGAATTTAACCCAAAATCTTTCGCACCTTTTCTTGAGAAGAAACTTTTGTGAAAAGAAATTTTCCTTTATGTGAAAGTGTCTTCCTCGGCGTGTGAGGGTTTGGTTGGCCAGCGGAGGAAAATGAATTCTCTCCCGTTTATTTTAGAGACACGAAGGCACGACATTCCTTCGGAGTGTACCTAATAATAGCCAATCGCATACACGAGTATCTTATTTTTTAACACTTTCAATCTCTCTCTCACTCTCTCTGGTTTTCTCATTATTGAGAAAAATATTAATGATCCATGTGATGCAGCATTTTTTCGACTAGACCCCCGACATCTCTTTGCGCGCAAATATTCTCACATAAAAAATTTGTAGCAGCATTCCTCGGACGGTGTTTTTCTTTCTCAGTTTTTTTGAGATTCTCGAGCAAGAAAAAAATATTACGATAAAAATACAAGGGATAGGTGATGAGAAAATCTCTCATGAGAGATTTTGCACATTTTGTCATGTTTCGCGGCGTTCATGCTTGTTTCTGGTGAAACTTCCGAAATAGAATCTTGATGCGAGACACTATAATTAGCTGCCGACACATCGTTTGTTCACCTTTTACGAGATTTCGATTGCACTCTCCTGGCTTCTCTCTCTCTCGCTCGTATTGATTTGTTTACAAGCCATCCCAATAAATCACATGGGTTGTGGATCCGATCGATCCGATCATGTTTCGATATACTCACTGGTGGGCAGGCCTGAATCCCTTGGGCGCCGAAGAAGTACTCTCTGCCAAAGACAACAACTCCAGTGTGCCAAACACCTTCGATATGTCGTCCCAAGATCATCGAGGACATGACGGCTGCCATGCCCTGGGTCAGATCGTATATATAGAGCTCCACTTTGTGACTTCCGTCGTCATCCATCTTCCACACTTTACTCGCGCACTCCTTCTTAGTACCGCGAATAGACGTGTCCAATTGACTTAAGATATCTGTTCAAAAGTGAAGATGTGAATACTTATTAATAAATATCATGAGGAATGTGCAGAATATTAAAAGTAATTCCCGTGAATGTGTGCGTCTGGACACAAGTCATGCGAAAGGTGCTTCATATTTCACAAAGTGAATTCTGTTGAGTGAATGCTACCACTGCCAATTTTTCATTAATGAGAACACTCTTGCAGAGGACCGTGTGATCCAGAGATCTAACGATCATGTCGTAGTTTGCAGTTACAAACCTTACAAATATTATATGGGAGATTGAGTGAAGAATTTATGACCGCGGAAACTGAATTAGCAAATTATTTTTAAATTTTATTATCTTGCAAAAAAATAACAAGGACTTTTCGTTCTTTTATTATTTTTCATTAATGGCAAACACTCTGCAATGAGTCAATGACAAAAAAAGAAATGAATCTCTTCACATTTTAATTAAATTTAATAATTTTGTAATGTAAGGAATGTAAGAGATCAGTTTATTGCTCCTAAAATATGAGCCAAATCACGCCTATTAATCAAAATGCTGACTTTACTAATTAAAGAAAATTTCCTGATGGTAAATTAATTCGACAAGCACTATTTTAGATATATTTATTTAGACAAATCACACAATTTTCATCTGCCATCTCTTCCTTTGGCCAACACTGTAGAATTTCACCTTACCAAAAAAATCAAAGAATCGCTGAGAGAATGGTTTTTTGGCTGCGCGCATATAAGAACCACGAATTTCTATAATCGCAATTAATTATACGAATTTATATACATTTTCTCTTTTTTCCGTCTTCCAACATGACGTCAGGGAATATTTTTCCCAAAGTCTTTTTCTGTGTCTCAAAAATACTCTCTTGGATATTTTGTTGTTGATAATAAAAGAAACACACGAAAAAAATGTGTGGGTCCTTGCGGTAGTCTAGCCACGGTAATTTTCCCCTAATTATGTAAGAGAGAGGGTGTTAATGCGCTATATTTGACTTTTTGTGGATTAGCTTTTGTGGGAATTTTTCACACACGAAAGGAAAAATCTTTAGAAGAATTTTCTCACAAAAAAATTTCACACCTAATTTTCACAGAATTTCCTACCACTTTGCGATGCTCAATAGATAGAAAAGACAGCAAAGAAAATTCTCTCGTGATTGAGTGAAAAATGTTAATTGTGCAGCACAAGTGAAGATGTAACAAACAATTTGGCGAATTGACTGCTTGTGCTGGCAGAGTCGCGATGTAAACTAGTGGGAAAATCGTTATAGGTTTTCATGCGATATATTTCTTCGTGTTTCTCGAAAATTATGCGCGAAAACTTCTTGGTGGAGGGAACAACACTCTTTTTGCTAAAAATATCCATAACGTGTGTATTTGAAAAGGCGTCCTTTATGACTTCTTTTTCACGGTGCTCACTCAATAGGTGTGTGAGAAGAAAACTAAAGTTATTGATTATAGAAAATATTATTTTATAAAATGACTTTGAATTTTATTACGCTTCTTTGGCACGATGATGACTCTTTCTGTTGCTCAAGAGGAATTATCTTTGTCTCTGTGGGTGAATGGATTTGAGGGATTTGAGGTGATAAATAAATTCAATGGAATTTGAGGGATGTCCCAGAAAATCTATTAACGTTTCAAATATAATGATTTATGTTACAAGAACCTAACAAGAATCTAATAAGCAAATAGAATTCTCATAGCTTTGTTGTTGGTTAACTAGAATCTTTTGAATAGATATTACAAAGTTCATTTTATGACTAAATTGTCCAATAGTAAATTAGATGAGAAGCAAAATGTTTAATGAAATTATAAGGAAATAAATTCATTTGCTCAATATTCTCGAGAAATTTCTATGCAATTTTTTGTTGACTCTAAATCGCATTATAACAGCCACCTGTTAAGTGCTTAATTTCTCCTAAAAGTCTCAATGAAAATACAATATTTCTTTCAAATATGATAACTCACCCCTATTCCAGTTACCGTTGCCCAAATATTTCACTGGTCAATTCTGAATTTCTCACAAAATTCAATGTAAAATACTAAACATGATTTTATTTCGTGACTTGGTAGTTTTTCCTACTGACAATTGACAATCAACATCGCACTGTGTTGCTATAAATATAGAGATGGCGCAGAAGCAATAAGTTTTTCAAGATTTTCAACTCACCACGTATAAATTTTGAATATGAAACAAGCTATAAAAGCGTTGGGTTTCTGATTCAGAAATAAACTCTAAAAACCTTACCTTTCTTTTATTTCACCAAATTTTAAACTCCGACAAAAGATCTTAAGTGAAAGGCATGTTTAGATTATTCTCATGTATATATTTAATAAATTCTTATTTAAAAAAATATTTACAACAAAATGTTCGTTTCTGTGTGCATTCATCTATCCATTACTAAATTTCACGTTCAAATACATATTTTTCTTTAAAAGTCTATCTAAAAATTCACTAAATTCAACATTATAAATTATATAAAAAGAACATTTATTTTTGTGTTTTGTTAATTTAATATTTTGTTCAAAATATTTCTTCGTGTGCTAAATTATCTCTTCTCTCTAATATAGAATTCTTATTCAAAAATAAGCTCTAAAGCTAAAATTAAAATTTTTTCTCTCTAATCTCCCTCGATAGTTATTATTTTTTTCTTGAGACTATGACACATTTATATTTTCATCTTCTGCTTCCCTTCACTATATGATTCTATCTAAATATTTTTTATCCTGTAAGTCTAGCTGTTAGTTTGCAACAAATTAGGCACTTTCTTTACTTGCATGTTTTGATTTTTTCATCTTAAATATTTAATAGTCATCTAACAAACTAGTTCATTGACAAACATAACATTTCCATTACTTGATAACTCTTCTCATTTCTCTCTCTCTCTCTAAAAAAGAATATCTTAACGAGTTAAACCCACCAATTGTCACTTGAAACTTAATTTAAAAGATACAGAGAAAAGAGTCGTAAAATAAACAAAATTTCTCGGTGGGGTGGCCAAAACAACAAAGTTATCTCTCTTTAATTTTTTCTCAATGCGCAAATGTTCCATCATATACAAAAAACGCAAGTTTTATAGTATTTTTTTCTTCTTTAATTGCCAAACAGAAGCGGTTTGGAAGATGATAAGAATAGCAAAAGTCAGCAACACTTGAGAGGGACATTGCTGATGAATTAGAAGCACAATTTCAAGGCAGTGATTTCACATGAAATAACTATCAAATAGACACATAATAACAGACACATATGTCAATCGTTTACGATATTTTCGTAAATTTTTTTTCATTCTTTAATTTTTCTTTTTTAATAAAAAGAAATATATAATGTTCATGCTATACTTCAAAATCACAGAGTCAAGGAAGCTATTAAAAAATGTTCAGGATACTGTGAAGAAAAATAGTTGTGATAATTTTTTCTATCAATTGAGAGACACTTAAAGTTATATACTTTTTTCCTCTAATCTTAATTATTGCACTTTGAGGCTCTCGAGCAAACAAATTCTCAACACCCAAAAAAATCTTACAGTCGTTACACTTCAACACCATAATTTCGATCCACCACATATTCTGTGGGTTCGGTTTCCTCAGCGATGCTCTCACTGATTGTCCGCGGAGCGGGAATTGGGTGAATCTCAGCAGAAGTGTGCAAGAGTTGAGCTGCAGCTTCTGCATGAGGATAGCTCGGTGGTGGCGGAATCTTCTTGCGACGTGAGGGATTGAGGGGCCCATGGAGGTTCTCAGGCAACGTTAGATCCTCACTCGATGTGTTCTCTGTTGGCAATTCGGGCACAGATAATCCCATTCGCGTGAAGAATGCCATTTTCTCCCTGAAAGTGAAAGATTGAAGATTTAACAAATCACTTCCTTCTTGTCGCTCAAAAAAAAAGTTACTCACTTGAACGACACAATATCGGGTTGACCCTTTCCCAGTCGTGTCTTCCTGAGCTTGTAGATCTCCTTGGATTTCTTGTGCATCAGCTTCTGCAGTTTCTTATCATCTGGCGTGTTTGGATCTGCAGTCTCAACCAACTTCTGGAAGTCCTCATTCTCAAGTGCCCAAGCTGCCACCTTTGCATCATTGGCATCTCTCGCTTGCTCAAGACGCTGCTTCAAGTCTCGCAATTTGGAGATCTCATCATTGAGTGTCTCAAGTTTTGTGTGTTGAGCCTGAAGATCAAGCTCTAAATCGAGACTTGTGCGTGGAATTGAAGATGGATGGATTTCTATTTAAAAAAAAAAAAGAAAAGTTAGAGTTTCGCAACATCAACAGATCAAGTGTTAACATACTGGAGACGGGTTTTGGTAGTCTGTTGTGGAAGCGAAGGGATCGTCGTTCGATCGAGTTCCTCTGGAACGGATGCAGGAGCGTGGCAGCGCCAAAATGCATTGCCGAGTCGGAGTCGCTTCGATTGAGGCGGCAGATACGGTTTTTGCTGACAACAGCGCTATAAAATTAATTTACAAATTAAAAAATCATTCCCTTAAAAGTAAAGCTTGATGCTATGCGTTCTTACCTTGGTGAGAAAGTTTGTGATCGCTTGACAAGTCGATCATCGATGGTTTCTTTGGACATTGCTGCAGTTTCCTGTAGTCTCCTTCTCGCTTTCTCAGGCAAAAAGGCGCACTCAGTGTTGGTCTCCTTATCCGCCATTTCTGGCGTGTAATTTTGCACTTCATTCATATAGTCAGCTAACATCTGCTCTGTTGACTCATTCTGATCCTCATCCTCCTCCGTGCTGGACTCATCATCGTCATCCTTACCACCACTCGCTTCAGCTGATTGCTCTTCATCGTCGCTGTTAATGTTCAGTCTTTGATTCAATTCCATCGCCAGAGCAGCATGTTGAACGTCCTCCTGACCCTGGTTGCGTGTCAGCGTGGACGTCTGAGAGGAGATGATTGTGGACTCATCTGAGGATTCCTCCTTGCATGCTCCAGCCACCTCAAAGGTCTCCAGGTTGTTCAAGTATCGGAAGTTGAGGATGTTATACCACTTGAGCGTTGTGTCTTCCGCATTAAACTCAGCCAGACTTACTTGAGCGCATCCCTGGAAACATTTAAAAATCTTATCTTAGAAATTGCTTTACGCATAACGCCTTTGCCACCACTCACAATGCACTCCTCTCGTTGACCAGCAAATATCGCTATTGCGTTGACCTGGAGAGTCTTAGTGAAGATTTTGTGCAGATGAATGGCTATTGAGAAACTGTCTCCAAATACTGGTTTCTGGAAGTCCGTGAAATTATTTGTACGTAGAGTTTGTGATGAATTTGGTAGGAGGGCAGCTTTGAAATACCTATAAGAAATTCATACGTTAACAAACAACTCCAACCTATACTTCCTCTTGATCCCAAAAACTTACATTTCACATTGCTGTTGTGAGCAAAGAGCCGAGAGATTCCTCGCCCTTTCGAGTGAGATGTGGAGAACACTGTCCGCCTTGGAGTATTTAAGTCCAATCTGCACCTGGGCAGCCTCTCTATTGGGCAGCAGAGCTCTAGATGCTTCAAACACACCAGAATCTCCGGCCACAGATTCATTGCTCACGGCAGCTGATACTGATCGTGTATTGGACGCAGAAGATGATCGTGACATGGCTATTTGTTGCTGAGGCAAATCGAGCAGGGATGGTTTCTCATAGATTGGAGATAGTTGGGGTGCCATACCCATGCTCTGCTTAAACTCCAGCTCCTGGAGACGCTCCTCCAGTCTCATGCAGTCCAACACAGTTGAACTTAGGTCCAGATTCTTGGTGTTCTCGTATGTGGGCTCATCACCTTTAGTTGCACACTCAGAGGAATCTTTCATTGGTGATGCAGGAGGAGTTTCCATTGACAGACTACTACGAGGTGATAATGACACCTCTGAGGGATGTGATAATCTCTGAATCCGTCGCTGAAGGTCCACCATGTCCACTTGAGGCTCTGTGGATAGAGGATCACCGTAGATGTCGGTGAAGCTGAGACCCGAAAGTGATCCCTTACTGCTGGCGGTGGATAGAGAGCCCAGACTAGATCCGCTGCTGATTGAGAAGGTGCTACCCGATGATAAGCTCTTCAATCGCTCCTCCAGTAACTTTGTCGATCTCAGAGCGTCCTGCAGCTGCGTCAGCAGCACTTGCTTCTCCTCATGCACTCGCAGACGATTCGCTATGCACTGATTACTAAAGTCGTACTCCTGATTGAGTTCCAGCTCAAGCTGGTGGCACGTGGACTGGATCTCAGCCACCTCTTTGGGTGTCTTCGACGAGGTCGGTATGGTTCTGAGCTCTCTCAGGAATTGCTCCTTCTCCTGGATCAGCAACAATCGATCTTTGTCCGACTCCAACTGTCCGGGTTCAATCTTCTCAACGTGATCGGCCAATTGTTGCTGCAAGAACTTTATCCTCTTCTTCCACTCATCATACTGCAGCCGCGTCTTGGCCACCTCCGCCAGCCGTGCTCCCAGTGGGAAGATATCCGCACAGAGATCCGTCTGTGATGATGCACAAACGCGATCCTGAGCCAGATTGAGAGCTGACACCACTGGGCTACCGCTGCCGTATTGGAGCCTCGTCAGATCGTACTTGAGTTGTGTGAGACTACGCTTCAGTTCCTTCTTCTCCTGCTCCCCAGACACGAGATTCTTCTGGATCTTGATCATCTCGTCCCGTATCGCCTGAACTTCAGCCAGGTTGTAGCATCCGTTCTCGCGAGCGCTGAGCTTCTGTTCCACACTGAAAAGGGTTTGAGAGAGAAAATGATTGTAAGTCTTTGTTCTGGGCAAAGAAGATTTGTAGTTCTCATCATACTTGTAGAGCGTGTCCACTCCGCGTTGTGTGAAGGAAATCTCAGATGTTATCTGAGCTAGTTCTCGCTTCAGTCGTCGGACGCGTTCCTTGGACAGGGCCAGATCGGCCTTCAAAAGTTCAGGATCAAATTTGGTGCTAATTGAGCTCGACGATGAATAAACTGGAATAAAAGATAGCGAATTAGAGATATTGGTATGCAATGTCTCAACTCAGGCCTAACTAAGCCTTGGAGACCCTTCCACAATGCATAAACCAGATACTTACGACTAGTTCTACTCGCGGCCATCGCGTTAAGATTATTGAATTCATCTTGGGCCAGCATGAGACGCCTCTGTTTCACATCAAAGATCTCCTTTTTCGCCTCAAGCGCGTCCTGTGCTGAATTGAGATATTCACGAAGCATGGCCTCTTGGACAATTTTCCATTCTTGTCGCGGATCTTCGAGTTGTGTTGATTCTACAGTTGCGAGACGGGAGAGAATGTATTGTAGCGTGTGAATTTTATTACTCTCTGATTCTTCTATTGTCTGGCATGAGATAGGGTGTGATATTTCACAATATATACTCACGATTGAGGTGATTGATATAGTATCGGCCAATGATGGTGTCATAGGCCTCCTCCCAACCCAATGGCAATTCATCGCCAATGCAATCGGCGAAGTTTGATGGTTTTGTGTATCTGGAAACAAATGAGAAAAAGGCATTTTCATCAGTATCTCTAGGCGGTAGGAAAAATTTCGCAAAAATTGATGAAGAGGAAAATATTGCCACAGAGTGAAAAGCATTTTAGCGGTGAGGAGGAAATACAATTGAAAATGATTTTGTATGCTTCAAACACACACACACAGTCTCAGCCAATTTAGTTGTACTATTTATAAGTTATGCAAGAATTTCTGTGGAATGTTGAACACATTTCAATTTTATATCTCCATGTCATTACGATGTTTATAAAGTCTCCCTCTTTTCTCGACATAACGCACGGCAACAATGAGAAAATGCCTTTGCTCCGTATTTGAGGAGTAACAGAAGTGAAGAACAAAAAAAAGAGATCGAGGAACTACACGAGATGGTAATGAGATGAGAGGAGATATGAGGTTTTTAGCAAGTGTAAAATCACTTCAATGAAGGTGAAACGAAATAATTCACCGTGCAAAAAAATGAATATGGCTGAGCCTCAAGCAAAGGGTGTTTTTTTGGGATTCTTTCTCAGTAAAAAATAAAAGACATTTTGCGGAGGAATTTCATGTTGAAAAAGCGAGTCATTTATATTTAAAACAAACACTATTTTAGTAAGTTAATCCAACAAACAACCTAACCTTGGCATACCACCGAGTCTTTTATCGTATGTTTTTTTTCGACGGCTTATTTATATTTATAATATACATATTCATTATTAATGTCACCACTTCAGAGGCACTTCTATTTTCAATATGAATAGATGGGGAAGAATTCCTCGTGACATTTTCATTGGACTTCTTTGGAATATGAAATATCTATTTCAATCAAATTCAATTCATCTCAGTCACGCTTCACTTAGTGCGATTGCAGAAATTGATTTTCAAGGGTGTGTGTGGAACTTCTCGACAAGAAATGCCAACATGCAGATTTTCCCGCCAAATTTTCACACATTCCTCTTTCTGTTATAATTATTTGAGACACATTATGTAACTCTCTTGTAAATTCTTTCCTGCCATTATTCTTTTTCCTTGACTTTTTGGCAGAAGAACAAAACACTAATCAGTAGACTTTTTTTTATTATTTTACTATTAATTTATTTTAATCATTTCAGGATGGA
This sequence comes from Phlebotomus perniciosus, assembly GCA_918844115.2. Classification (NCBI taxonomy): domain Eukaryota; kingdom Metazoa; phylum Arthropoda; class Insecta; order Diptera; family Psychodidae; genus Phlebotomus; species Phlebotomus perniciosus. Next base: position 13,698 of record CAKKOB020000875.1, on the reverse strand, counting down.
GGTCAACGAACAGGCGACAGCTGTATTGGAACAATAGTGAAGTTTTAAGTCCTTACATGAATCCTATAAGTGACCTAACAGTGTTTTAAAGTAGGTACTAAAAGTTTAAAGTTGAAAAGTATTTAAAAGTGCCAGTAAAAGTACTAAAGTGTTAAGAATAAATTTTGTTTCTTCGAGCCGGAAATATGTTTGTTTCTTAACTTTTTTCATACTATAGGTATAGGAACCTGAACTGATAAGTCAACGTGGTCTAATCTAGGTAAGTGTAATCCTATCTCATTAATTTTTAATTTCCCACAAATATCCATCAACTTGAAAAAGTTTCTCCACAATGTCTCGATCTCTTGTGAGTCACCCAGATAAAATTGTGGCGACAACGGGTCAAAATTTTTGCGCATGGCTACAACAGTAACCGCAAAAGTAATAATTAAAGTCTCATTTGATGATACAGTGAAGACATTAAAGCAAGAAGTGTAAATTTTGAACTTTTTAATGTCTTAATATTTTGGCAAAAGACAGGAAGCACACTGAAAAACTTACAATAGGGAAGCCATCTCCTTTACTTATAAAGACATTATTCCGTGATTAAAAACAAGACATTTTTCACTTCATAAAAAGTGAGGAATGTGTAAATTATTTTCGAGAAATCTTCTCAAATCTGAAAGTAAAAAAAAGTTCATTGTCATAGAAAAGTAGTTCAGCTTTTCTCTGAAACACCAAATACGCGAATTGCACTATAAATTTAGCTAAATTGTTTGAATAGATCTCTACATAGTGGGATAAGTATGTAAATATAAGAGAGATAGAGAAGTTGCCTTCTAGAATAGAGGCTCTCCTGTGGTAATAAATCAAAATGCATATATATAAGACATTCCATTACGCCACAAACCATAAAAATTCCAATCGAGCGAAAGCATTCATAAAATCAACATGAGGCTATTTTTACATAAACTTCACTTCAATTTTGAAGTGTTTCGAATATTTTCTATATACCCACTAGCCTATACAATTGGATAGAGTGAGATGTGAATATTGAAAATTCAAACAGATTTTCACACCCATTTGCAATATTTATGAAATTACATTATATTTCTTCTTTCAATTTTATGTATCTCTCGAGATAAGGCATTTCAGTTTGAAATTTCTCAAAGTGATATTTTTTATTTGGAGTGTGTCGAGAGGCAGTGAGACAAGAAAATCAGTATAAATACTTGAAAAAGAGAATCAAAATGATTGAAAGTTGATTTCCACGGAATGGGGAGATTTCGCTCTAAATTGCGATTTTCTGAGAAATTCCTCTGGGTGGAAATTGGATTGAAAAGTACACATTTATAAGCACAAAGCGACAAAATTTCTTCAAGTGGGTGAAAATAAACATATCAACATTCCAACGCTATCAGTGAATCATTGAAAGTGTTATCATGAAATTGTCCCAAACGGAATGATTACTTGAACATTTTTCCCCCTTCACCCAGAGTTTTCAGCTCAAAATGTGTGATATTTAACGGGAGAGACGTGAACTTTTGCATGCTTTTCCATCTTCCTAGGAAATATCGTGTTCCTTCTCTACCAAAAGACGATTAATAATAAGACGTGTGCAATGTTGGGAAATTCCCCAGAATTCTATAGATAAATTAATACTGAATCTCCTGGCTATTTTCAGAGTGTCACACTCTTTATGGCTAGAAACGACACAAGAATGACCAATATATAAAATTCCATGAGTGTCATTTATTTTCAGACCTCTGGAAATATCAGAGTGAATTTTATCGATACAAGATTAAAAAAAAACTCTTCTCACCACTCCTCTTGTGCTAAAACAGCAGCACAGTAAAAAAAAATCAACAGACGAATAAAAAAAAGAGTCGAGCTCTAATCTAACGATTTATGGAGATATCTTCTAAATGCGACACACACTCCCAAGTGCATGTTATAGTGGAATGATGAAGACGGTTGGTCTAGGAGGCAAAAAACGAACAGGAGAAAAATATTTAACGGTTGTTAATATACTTTAGAAGAAAAATTTAATTGCATCTCTCGAGTGATGGAGGAAGAGGAACGATATAAAAAAGGTGGATTCAAGAGTATCACATCTCAAACTATTATTATTGCTAAGTAACATTCATGAGGAGAAAATGAAAGACAATGAAGAAAAAAACCAGACGATGTGGTTATTGAGGATTCATGCCAAGAATATGATATTTTGGTTATAGAAATTTATAGGCATTTGTGTATTTTATGAAGGTACAATAAGTGTTGAGAATTGTCCAAATTTTTATTAGAATCACAACATTTCCTACAATATTTTAAATCTAATGAAAATTCCAAGAAAAGAGAGCTGCTTCCTTCCCCTTGAAATCGTCTTAAGTGAGTTGAGTGTCTTATAAAAAAAAAACTGATGTCTACCAGCCGAGGGAATGTCTCAAGCAAGTCCTACCCCAGACCACAGGAAGTTGATAAGTGTGGGAAATTAATTTAAATAGCCGACCATCATTGTTGAGGAATTTCGTTTGAATCCTCCCACACTTTTATAAAGATTGTCGGTCATTCGCCGCATTTTTACCCAACAAAAATCTTTATTACTCATGTTGTCTTGCGACGCAAGGAGGGAAAAAAGACTGGACACGGAGCAAGTGAAGCGAATCTACACCATCATTCCTCTAACATCATAGCAATTAATTCATGAATTATTGCTCTCTAAGAAGTCCCCACGAAGTAGCCACTATTTTACCACGTCTTTTTGACTTTGATGAAGGAGGATGAACTAATTATCATGAAATATCAGACTGGTAGTTGGTTGAGAATATAGTCTGTTTGTCGATTCACTGGGTGTCTCTCGCGCTGAAGAGGAAGTTGCGCTATTGTGGGGAAAAAAAGCCACAAGAGTTCACGAGGGAAAAATCTCTTCCTAGCATCTGTGAAAAATCACTTCTTCACCGGACACTCTCGCACGTTGGAGCGTCCGTTCGAGTTCTACGACTTCGTGCATCTCAAATAAATAATCTTCAATTCAAGTTCAAAACAAGATGTGCGCCTGCCTTCCGCTCTCCGTGGCTTTTTCTACCCATGCCACATCATCCTCCTGCAATTTACACAAACCACTGAAGATTTTCACAACAATGGACAAGTAGAGTGGACATAAAGTCGATGGAGTGTGGGAATATTTCCAAGAGCACACTTTGCCTGGCCCATTGTCCGAAGATGAATTGAAGAAAAATTACTGATAGGTAGAGACCGCATTTCTTTTGCCATACCAGAAAAATCAACACCACCAAATTTGGATTGACTACAATTGAGTGGTTGTATTCGCGGACCGGAGAAAAATGTATCGTGCCGTGTAAATGGGCCTTAAACAAATCACCTCGTTTTGATGCGAGCCGCGTCTAAAAGTCTCTCGGACACCGATGAACCTATTTTGGGCGGCATTTCTGTCTGTGGTGTGATTTTATAAATACGATGTCGCAAGTTTATTGTCGCTATTTCGGTACAGATCAGTGAAAAACTCATCAGGAATGGCGGAATGAAGCGTTTGGTTTCTTTTTTTGTAAGTTTCCCACCCCCTATTTTCAGACAGTGAAACAGCGGTTATTTTATCGAATGGTGAAACCCCCATCATTGATATTGAAACGATGCTATGTATGCGTCTCTCAGGCTAAAGCGCAGAGATCACGTAAAGAGGCAAATTATGTGGGCGGAAGAGGAATTTTTTTCATCACAGTGTCTTTCAGCAAAAGGGAGGGATTTTTTTTTTCATCATGCTGTGGAAGAGACACACGAGCAAGAATGCTCAATGTTTCACGAGGAGGAGGTGCAGATTAAAAGAGACTCATACAGTTAGGCACAGCGAGATATTCATTGGGAGACTGCGTAAATTTCAATCGAAAAAGATGTTTCGAACAAGAATGTCGTCAAGTTCATTAATGAACATATACAGAAGCCGCAACATAGTGATGGCACAGGCATTTTTCATCGTGCACGAAACACCACGCGAAAGATATGGGTAAAACGAAGTCAAAGTATATAGATATATCTTGAGAGAAGAGTCAAAGGTGTTATGGGAAGGGGAGATAAAATTAGTCAATTTTATGGCTTTTTGGGTTTCTCTCACCAACATCTCCACCGGTCAAGTGTGTCCAAATTTGGGCAAATGCTTTGTCGATTAGGTATTCAAAGTAAAGGTAAAAGAGTCATTGGCAAAACAGGTGGGTGTATCAGACAATTCCAAGGCGCATAGCCTCTAACCAGTCTGCTATCTCTCACTGCCAAGCTATTTAGAGAAACAATTCAATACTCCATGAGGCGAATTCCCTCCCCATTTTTTTCAGCACTTCCACCTCAGCCAATATTTTATTACATCTCATGTGTGACTCAGTAGTTTGGTATGCTTATTAGCTTTGAGTGTCGAAGCACGATTCAGCAGTGCGAAAAAATCCACTTTGTCGATCGATTTCAGTGATTATTTGGTGGGAAGGCGCACAATTACAAAATTTAGGAGCGCGTGTCGAACGAGGAAAAGTTCCAAACACGGGTGTGTATTTGTCGCATTCCATGCCGTTGCTATCGCAATGGCAACAAAAATAGTGAAATCAAATATAACTGCCAAAAACCAATATGGTATTACAGCCCACGGAAAAAATGGCGCTTTTCACATATCACAACATCGGTGTGTGCAACTTTTCGGTACTTGACCGAATTTTTTCGTTCATTCAATTGAATTCCTCAAATTTTGTTCTCAATCCCATATGATTAATTTGGATAGATAGACCAAAAAAGTCACCCCTGTAGGTGTAAGAGTATTCGATAATATTTTCCTCGTATTATAAGTGTTATATTGTTACATATTGTAGTGGAATTCCAACTATTTCAAAGTCATTACACGCACCTAATTAAAATAGCTGAACTGTGACGCTAAACGCGGCGACTAAAAATACATGTATACGTGGTTACCTATCTCTTTCGACGGGAATATTTCTTGTGCCCTCTTGCATGTGCATTCCGCGGATGGTGTAAAAAATACCTGCCATAGGGAAGAAACTGCCTAAAGAGGTCTCACAGGAAGACACTTCAATCGACCATGGGAAATTTCCTCTTTGGTATGTTAGGAAGACAGATGTTGCGAGATAGATAGCAGAAACAGAGTCAATGAATTTTAACTTGGTTGGGATTATAAATTCTTTGATGTTTAGGGGACTAGCTTTAGTTAAATTTTTGGTTTGGTGCAGAACTTTCAGTCGAACCCTGACCATACCAATAACTTAGGATTGTTTCATCTGACATAGAAGAAGTTGAATTTAAATAATTCCAACAACCAGAATAATCCATTATGGATTCTCAGAAATCAGGTTCTTCCGTTCCTAATGGACACAAATAGATGATCAACTGCGCGTCACCAATGTTTCTATACAATTAACTCCTGAGACACCTATAATCAAAGATTGATCTAATCTTCAGACCTATTTACACACCGCACTTATGTTTTGGAATGCGATAGGGTTCAATATGATTACACAATTTTGGAAATTGATCACCAAGTTGACCTCCAAGGTAGTGACAGGCTTTGTAAGCAAAAATACCAGAAGCTATGATTCAGGCCGTTCAGGCCATATTTGAAATTGGTCTTTCAGCACATCTCCAAATCCATCCACAGTTAGTAAAATATGGATTTTTCGATAGATCGTGTTTGGTAAATGGGGTATTTGGCACATACACGGCATTCCATTAAAAATTCTGCATACCTTGCAACCACTGCAAGAACTGCACAAAGTAGTGGTTTCTTTCCTTGAAAAACCACAGTCATAAAAGGCAAAAAACGCGAATTTCACATAGAAAAATGCATTAAATTTCTTCTCTGCTATGTGGTATTTCTCAATCTCGATGGTAAAAAGAAAGAGTGAAACACGACAAGCACACAGACATGAGGCGAGTTAGTTTCCAAAGTAAAAGGTCAATATATTTCGATGCAAGCACGGAACATTTTCTTAAAGCATTTCTAACACACATCACTCATACTGTTGATTTATTTAAATAAACTCCTATGGCTTGGTACTTTTTTTTTACTTTATTCTCTTTTTTTCCATTTGCTTTTTTTTACCCATACGTCAAACTGTGCGTATATGTGCTAGAGTGACTGTCCAAGTGACGCGAGAGTCTTATTAAAAATTAAAATCTATACAAAACGATGAGACAGAAATTTAAATTAGGAAGAATTGATCGAGTTATGAAGTGACAGAGACTCAATGGAGAAGGAGAGACAAACACGATCGAGGGAAAAAACTTCATTTACATTTGACGATCTTTGGTAGTGTGTTTTTCGTTTCACGATCGCGATCCAATGAAGAATTCAAATGGAATTTTATAGTTCTTGGGAGAGAAGAAAGACATATCGGTTGGTCTCTTGGAGAACGTAGAAGAATTTGGATTTTCATGTTAGCCATTTTCAATGTTCGAAATATTAAATTATATATAGCGCTTTTAGATTAGTCTTTGAATTGGTAAATTCTTTAGTCAATGAATCACAAGTAAATCCTCCGTGTGGGGATTTTCTCAAGAAGTCTCTGGGTTGAGAGGAGAGTGAAGTGGAAAATCTCACGATCGAGTTCTGAGATGGTGTGAAGCATGGAAATCTCGTTGGAATGCGACTCTTGAAGGTTAATCTGAGGTGATTGTTAGGAGATTCTCGAAGGTCTCATAATATGCTTAAAGTGTATCTACCTGTCTCTTGGATCGATCCAAGTGGTTTTTTTGCTGTTGTGATCAATATAGTAGATCTTTCCATCGTAGTCCTGTCCAATATCCCAACCATCGGGCAAGTGAAGTTCACCATTTTTACTATGTCTTTTTGGCATATTCCTAACTTTTCTTTCGTTTTTTCTCCACAGAGTTTATTCGACTGTTTTTTTTACTCTCTCTCTCCTCTCTTGTTTTTTTTCTTCTAAACTACACTTCTCCTATGGCAGAGAGAAATATAAAACCTTTTTTTTCTTGCCTTTCAAACCTTCTACTTCTTGTATTTTTCTTCACAACACACAATTCAATTCAACAGTATAACACAAACTTCTTCGTAGCGCCTTTCTCACTCCTTTGTACACTCTGTTGATGGTGTTTGAGTGAGATGGGTGTATTATCCACTCTGTCCCGCCATATTGAAATTCCACAGAGCGATGTTGCCACTTCTTCTTCGTATGTTGCACATTCCAATGGTATTTTTTTGTGTAATAATAGATAATCTGTTATAGCTTTTCTTGTATCTCAACACATTTTATAAAAACTCACACACACGCTCTGTCAGCATTTTGTTGGACAGAGCGAAAGAGAGAGAGGGATAAAATTCATATCCATGGGGTGGGCATACACAAGAAAAATTCGTGTGTTTTCAAATTGAATTTTAAGGGAAATGCGTGATCACAACCAGACACTGTCCACTGGTTTTCCCCACGAGTTTCTCTCCCCTCAAATTTCGACCACTCTCTCCAGATGTCGAAATGAGTCTCAAATGCCGAGCAAAAGATCAACTTTTACAATTTCTCAGGCGAAAAAACAGGCACTCAACAGTGTAGAAAAGAATTCATCACTCGCGTACACTTTTGTGCTCAATTAATGTGTATCAATTAATAGGCATTTCCATGGATTTATGGTCGCTGTCAGTCGACTGTTCAGTACACAAGTTGGTCACTTGGGTAGTCACTTTCCTTCAATTTAGCTGGACACTTGCTTAATCCAGGATTACATGAAGGCCCCAACAGTTCAAGTGAAAGACACTTTAGAGAAAATTCACGATGCTATCGCCAATAACAGGAATACACACAGAACAAAAACAGATTATGCATATGACGAAAAAAAATCGTACAATGAACTAAAAATCACTTAATCGAGAAATGTTGATAGAATTCGCGGCGATTGGGGCGATTAATTAAAAAAAAATGTGATTACTCGTTAGAGCTGACAGACCTCTCTTGAAGCGCTCATTTTCGAAACTGAATTCCTTATGAACACCATCGAACACACTCGCTGAAATTGTTTTATTTCACTCCATTGCACACATTTACATTGAGTGTTGTGTACAACACCGTGTTGCTATAGTATCATTTTTCTCAGTGTACAGCCACATTGGTGGTGGACTTGAGGAGAGATTATTTTTAACCAAGTGTACGACTTCCATAGTTTGTGTGTGATACTACTATACCATGCTATGTATGTTACAAACATTTTCAACTGTGTTCTGGCGCGATTCCATGATTTTCTTCCACACACCACAACCAAAGTGGATGGGTATGTGGTTTAGAGGGAAAAAAACGAGCGGTACATTACAAAAAAAGCGTACAAGTATAAAATTCTTGTACTTCTATTCCCTCACAGAGCAATTGTCGTAATTGTATTTATAAACGGTGTGTGATAATAAATATTGACGTAGATTTTTTGGAATGTGTGTACATTTTGACTCAGTTTTTTTCTTCGCTACACGGAATCACTCTGACCCCTGGGCACTACGCTCATAGAATGCAGGATTTTGCAAAACAGAATAAAAAAAAACAAGCAACATATCAAGAGGGTAGCAATTAATTAATGTGCTTCCTGGAATCTCACAGAAATCTTCAAGAAGCAAATAAGATATCCAACGCTCAATTTAATGGCTTTTCTGCTGATGAGGGTGTTTGTTTTCGCAGAAATGTTGCCTCGTGTCGTTTTTTATGCATTTCGTGAAATCTATCTTTAATTTCTTGAAGATAGATTTCATGGACATAACGAAACTCTGCTAACTTCACTTCACACCTGTTAGCCGCTTATTCTGCCACATCAGCGCTGTTCCCATTTCAATCATTTTTACAAATCTCAAGAAATATTTTTAAAAATCTTTCCTTTGTAATTCTACATAGACTTTCATAGAAAATAATTTTTTCAAAATACTGCAACTTCAGATTTTCTGAATTTTTATAGGATTCCTAATGATCGAGCGCTAAAGGAAATAAGAATTTTCAAAACTTGAAGAAATAGACTTTTTAATAAATCGAATTTCATCACAATCTCAATTCCGATTTCGCTAACAAAAAATCACATATGTTTTGCAATGTGCGTTTTCTATTAAAATTCCTTCTTATGCTGTATAATAACTGGTGAAAAATCTCGGTATAAAATATAGCATTTCTTCGTACGGCTAATGTCCTCTCTTAGCCGTCAGTCGTGAAGGCACGCGAAAAAAGTCTCATGAAAGCTACGGCTATCTAATGAAATTCCTCGATTGCAGATAAGACTGATAATTTATATGAGATTTGCACGATCCCACAATCTAAGGAATGCCAATGCTCAAGACACACCAAAATCAACTGTTATTGCAAGAAGTGGCTCTCTGGAAGGTGAAAGACGGGGCAAAAATACAAAAATGCTCGTATGCAGCAATATAGCGAGAGAGAAAATAGCCACGGCTATATCGCAAGTTTTTCGCCATTTGAAAGTTTGTGTGTGTACACAATTCCTCGTTGGGAGTTTACTGTAAACATCGCATTCCTTTGCAAATTATTTATCAGTTTGTTTTTAAATCAGCTGAACCACCACCCAGTCAATTTTTCCGTGGCTGTAATTATTTTTTTTAGCTTTTCTTCATATCCTAACGAAGCCTTTTACATCGACACCTTTATATCTCACCCATTGGGTGGGTTATTAAAAAAATGCGACTCTTCGGCAAAGCCAAGAAGTTGTGTATAGAGGATTTTCACGATGAATATGTGTTGCCGAGTGGAATGAGAAAATATGCGTTATTATGTAATGAAATGCCTTGTGTTTGCGACTCATGGAGAAGTATTTTAATACATCAAGAGGAAATTCACTAATTAGATTTCACAGAGATGGAGGGAATGCGTCAGGTAGTGAGTGAGAGAGCGAGAAATTTGTCAATCGTCGCGACTCCTGGCATTTTCTCCCTCTCTTGCCGGTAGCATTTTGGATCTTATAGGAATGCCTATTTGCTGCCCTGCGACCTCAGGAAGAAATTCCATCTCATATAGGCGTAAAAGACATACCAGATTATATACATACCTCCAAGAGAGGCGGGTAGATGGACACAAGGAGTGGTAAACGTGGCAGCGCTGCAAATAGAGTGGCGCGCGATTCAAGTTGCGCGCGCTGAGAGTGTCATAGAAAAGAGGCAGATTGACGTCAGTTGACTTTTTAAAACGATTCTGTGGAATGCGAAAGCAAAGCGGTTATCTGAAAAACTAGTAATATGCCTTTGGCTTACAAACTGGTCGCGCTCACCAGCTAGTATATCGAGATTTTCGTTCGACTATCGCACATTGCTAATAGTTCAATGTACACGCAGACTTTCTATGGCACCCATGACTGTGTGTGCGCGCGACGATTATTAAAATGGATAAATTATTGGATCACACTGCCGGTTTTCTCTCTTGATTTTCTGTTCTGAGCATCTCTCCCCAGCATCACGGTCGCGGCGTGTGAGAAATTTTCGTGTGGTAACTCCATACGAAGGAGGGTGAGAAGACATGACTCTCCGGCACAGCGGAAAATATTTAGTCGGTGTACACCAACTATAAAATTCACAAGGCTTTACTGTTTATTTATTGGAAATAAATTTCTCAAGAAGCCACTCTTTAGAGCACGCATATTCCATTCCACTGTAATCTCTTCTACTTGCACGCCAAGACTTATTTTATTAATATTTATACCGAGAATTCTCCAATAGTGGGACGATATTCATCTAAAGATCTTTCTTTTTTTCGTTTTCTTCTCTGCCTTCTTGGAAAGCCAACTAATTACAAAATGAATCTAAGAATAAAATGTAGAGAGAAAAAAAAGACCTTCATATCTATTAAATATGGAGTTTAGTCACTTGATATTTTGAATATTATAAAAGTGAGGCAAAGTAACTTTGCAGAGGGCTCATTTAAATCAAGTTTTTCCAGTTTTCTTAACTGATTGAAGAGGTTCAAAAAAAACATCTTAAAACATTTAGAAATAAGGATTTAGTAAGTAATTTAGAAAATGAATTTTGAAAGAATTGTTAGTAATTCAAAGACTATTTGCATAAGTCCCGAGATGATTCCCGGGTTAATCAGGGATAGTGTCCAAAGAGTCACTATCTGCAACCGTTAGGCCTTCAGGTCATTAACAGACAGATGGACGGACAAATGACGGCTATTTTTTTTTCAAAATTCCTACCCAGAATAGTGAAATAACATTAAACTATTTACTACCCTGGAGGTCGAGGGGTTACTAGGACATGTTCGTAAATTACACGAATAATATTATTGCCCTTACGCGGTCTGGAGTGCGAGTCAGAATGATAATCATAGGTCAGAATTTAAAGTGCAATGAAATTTTGACAATTTCATAATTTGCACATCCGCATAATTTTGTAGATAATTTGTTCTTTTTGTGGCATTCTTATCAATGTTGTTTTTTCAAAAACGATTTTTTCCTTCAACTTCCCCCAAAAAAAGCACTTTAGCCGTGAGATTACCAATGAAGTGCATTGGAAAATATTCAAAGATAAGAACGGGAAAAAAGTCATGAAAGCGCCATGATACGACTTCCTGCATTCTTTCGATAGTCACAATATATGGGTGAATGTGAGAAATTAAAAAATCCACTGATTTTATTCCGTAAGGAGGAAGAAAAAGATGCCTCCACTCTGGTCACTCTGGCTACGATTTCATTGCAAGTTTCTTGAGCTGAGAGTGCATACGTAAGCTATTTATTGAGTGTAATCTTTTATCTCACACTCTTCTATGAGTTATAGGAGAGATACACAATTTACACGCATATTTTGCTGTACAGGGTAAAATAATAAATTACACACATGAGACTTGGGCTCCAATGAAAAACTTCTCTCGTTCCCGCTATTTTTGGTCGTCTTTTTTCTCTAAAATATATATACCTTTGCTATACCTCATGTGCTAGAGAGGTTTGCAGGCATGAGTGAAATAGAAGGAGGTATGGAGATATGTTGTATGAAAAAGACAAGCAAGAGAGAGACTAATAAACCGATATATCGCATTCCAAGGAATTATATTTCAATCAGAGAACTCAATCTTGGTCGATTTGGAGTGGTGACCAGAGTGAGATGGAAGAGAATTCAAGCGATCATCCAACAAAACACTTTACGTTCCACGCTATATGATCACGAAATTGTAAGTAAATACACTTCATAACATCCAGAGGTAATTTTGTGGATGTTCAAATTCATCTTATCGTACTTTTTCCTCCACTCTCTGGGGGCCTCCATATCCATTGCGTCTATACTTGCAAGGTATGGAATTTTGTGCCTTTGAGATACCCACCAATCTTCCAGCCACAAACTTTGGTATTTTACGCAAAAATTTTAAAATACTCATCAAATTCACTCACGATTCTCATTCTCTCAAGGAAGAATCGTACCACGAGAAGAGAGACACAAGAAGATTGAGGCGAGATTGAAGACAGAGAGCCCAAGCATAAAAAAAACGAGATCACTTTGGAAGTGAAACATGTGATGGTAGAGGAGGAGGAGGAGATGAAAAAAAAAGAAAAGAATCGAGGGAACTCACGAAAAGAATTTGGATTTTTCTATAGAACACGTTGAAAAGGAAAAAAGGCGATTTTCCTTTGTTACCCGCGAACATACCAATTTCAAATATCTCGTTGTGTGGGTGCAAGAGAGCACGAAACTGATTCATTTCATTGCATCATTAAAATGATTTGGTGAGTCAACGACCTGCCAGGGAACTTCTCATTGAAGTTGGCACAGACCATAAAAAATGCTGCCCTTATCAAATGCTCTTGCTCTTGTCAGCTTCGGGAAGAAAGTCGGCATGAAGTGCCACATTTTATGATCCAAAGTACAGCATAAACTCTTTTTTACTCGTTTCACTTACGATCTGCCGCGCCAGTCCAACGATCGCGGGTGTGTGTTGAAATCACAAATTTTCCCTTCCTCGTGGAGACGGAATGCATGACAAAAGATTAAGCACGATGTTGGCACATTCCACAGGGGCCATTTGATTTTTTTAAGGCCTTTCGAAATTTTTGCTGTTTATGTCTCTCCTGATGATATTGATTTGGCGAAAAAAGAGGCGAATTGAACTGTTTTGCTGGACTTTTGGGGTGAAATTCTACTGGAAATATTGTGGGTTACGGGTTATATCAATTAAGAAAAAATGAGTTCAATAAGTATAGACAAAATATTAAAAAATGCGTATAATATTTTTTTAACCTCGTTAGATAAACCTTTATTTTTCGAATTAATGTTATGACTCATTTAAGTAATAGCAAACTTTCTGACTCAAATCATTAACGCCTAACTATTTTATGAAATTTATTTTTGTTGAAAACTTATATCTATCATGAATCGATAATGTGAATTTATCGGAAGTAATAATGAATTTAAACAAGTTATTATAATACCTTTTACTTAAAAAAGCATAAAGGTATACGATTAAAGTTCTGATTTGTTCTTTTTATCTTTATTTTGTTCTAAACTCTAAGTCCGTATGAATATGATTTTGAATCACTTCTTTTTAGTTGCTGCAACAGTTGCAATAATAGTTTTCTGTAATATTAAGATGATTATTTATTCACTGTAATATTTTTCAAATATACTTTTTATCGTCCATTTTAACACTTTTCCAAAACTCTGGCTAAATAAAGCACCAAAACACTTTTAAAAGAAAATTATTTCACAAATCATTTCAACGATCTTAAGATCATCTC
>CAKKOB020000874.1:11980-33012 GCA_918844115.2 Phlebotomus perniciosus | reverse complement strand
CTATTTTTTCAGAGAATATAGAGCTTAAGGCCTATTATCATGATATAATAGAGTGGACCAGCTCCGTTCAGGAAAAATACATGAAAAATTGTGTTGTACCAAACTAGAAGCTGTACCAAACTGGGGCGCCTCCCCCTACTTTTTATAATGAAAAATTCGAATAACTTATTAAGAAAAATATACAAATTTATTACAGGACAAATTCATAATCAATCAGTGATTTATGGCACACAAAACGAAGCTTTGATCTTAGAAAATGATAATATGTCATCTATTTATCAGGCAAATACCTCGCAATTTTCAGAAGAATCACTTTTACTTCAAGAGTCAAACGATACAGAATTTTTAAGCACTACTGTTGATATTAACTTATCAGTAGAACGAGAACAAATCAGTGGACCCAACATTACAGAAAATTCACTTACAACTGAAATGTCGGTAAATGGAACATATTTAATGGATGATTCAAATATAACTGAAGGGACTGAAGGTCCATCTAATGCTATGACATTATTATCGGAAGAGACAAGTAATACCTCAGAAATATCTATAATGGAAGCGTACAATACTATGGAAGCTTCGACTACCAAAACACCAAACAGTATTTCTAATTCATCCGACTTTTTGTTACCTAATAATCCCATGATATCGGAAATAATTACTCAATTTCCAAATAAATCGTCATCATTAATAGTATCACATGTATTTACTCTTATAGGTTCCTTAATTCTCCATTGCATAAGTGTAAAAGTTTAGCTTAAAAATAGATTTTTCAAATTTACAAAGAATTTATTTATTGATAATATTTTGTTCATTCACTACAAATAAATACAAGTTAATCCTTTTATCATTCACTTGTTGTATAAGCCACTTAAATAAATTTAGACACGATTAATAAAGCGATAAAGTAATTGAAGACTTTGTGGAAAAAATCTGGCAACTTTATCGAGTACCGAACGTGTCGATTAGTAATAAAAAAAAACCCATATAAACAAATGAACAATAAAGTATTCTCTTATCTCATTTCACTTATAAAGAAAAATGTATAATGAAGATATCCAACAATGTTTGAAGTGAAAACTCTCCAAAGTATGCTGATATCAGTCTATCCATGGAATATAAAGGTGGTGACCAGTTGATGCTCGACTTAGTTCTTGTCAGGTTCTCTCTCAGAACAGTTGAAACTAAGAATAAATCAGTGGCAATATAACAAAAATTAAATAAATAAAATGAAGATGTTGTTAGTTCTTTTACTTGTGACCCTAATCCATGGAAGTCCTAGCAATATGCTAGAAAGTATTAAGTTAGTTTTCTAGCAAACTACGGTTTACAAAGTATTATTTAAATTTGTTTTTTTTCTAAAGTTCGCCAGTGGTAGTCAATGCAAATATGGATCCTATACTATCTAAGTGGAAGTACCTCTTGAGCGATCGCGGTATCCTTAATGATGTTGGCAGTGGTAAAATAATTACTTTTTCAATTTGATATTGTTTTTATATATTTTTTTAATTTAAATAAGGTCAATATTTACTGGATGATGATACGACAACGACAGATGCTACAGAAACGACGTTCCCAACAACAACTGAATCTGAAACTACAGATGAAGTTGAAACAACAACATACGAGCCCGAGACAACAACAGATGAACCAGAGACAACAACAGATGAGCCAGAGATTACAACAGATGAGCCTGAGACGACAACATCTAAGCCTGAGACAACAACAGATGAACCAGAGACAACAACAGATGAGCCAGAGACAACAACAGATGAGCCAGAGATTACAACAGATGAGCCTGAGACGACAACATCTAAGCCTGAGACAACAACAGATGAACCAGAGACAACAACAGATGAGCCAGAGACTACAACATCCGAGCCTGAGACGACAACATCTAAGCCTGAGACATCAGAAAGTCCGGAAACAACAACAGCTCATACTGAATCATCTTCAGGACACACAGTAACTGAAGAGCCCCCAACAACAGTGAAACCCAGCAGTTCATCAACTAAATCACTAAGCCTAGTTCTTCTGATAATATGCATGTGTAAATTTATCAGTTAATGCACTCATAAAGATAGTTTCGATAGTTTCTAACTAATGTTACTACCTATAAATAAGAACTTGTATCATATGTAAATTGTAATACTAATTCAAATAAATATTGGAATAAATTTATTAAAAAATGTTCAAATAAATCCATTAATTTAAATATATTGCTTATGGACATAACAATTTATTTCACCGGGCAATAAACTCTAACTTGAAGCCTTTGGTACTTGAATTTCCAGTGCACTTCATGTACTCAATATGCCTGTGTTGTTAAGATACATATGCACGCGCTATATATAGTCGAAGGGGAATTTTTAGGGCTTCGCTTGTGCATTTTGTATCTTGATTCTCTCCCCTCCTCCCTGACTCCCGCCCGCTTTCTCTGGTCGGAATTCCCGGAAACAATTGGCAGAGCCACACTTTAACTCTCACTGGCCTGATAACAAATCCCAGACATTATCTCTAAAGCTGAAAAGTAAACAGCGTGGATTCCATGGTGTTTGAGTCATAATCGCCCAGAGCAACTGTGAAGCTGCTTTCAGATCATCTGCAGTCAGTTGATCCCTGAGTTTGTGCCTGTTAGTGTCTAGAAAAGAGTGTCAATTTTGCTAAATTACGATGGAAAGTGAGCGAATTCCTCTCCTGACCGGATATATCGTGGAAGTTGTGGCTAATGGTCACTCTATTGAGAGTCTCACATCAAGTGAAGAGGAAGAGTAAGAGAATCCAGAAAAAACACATTTTTGGATGGGGAAAAATTTTCCATAAACGCTTATCTCTCCCTTGAGAATTCGGCAGGTCTTAACCGTGGACGAAGTGACGTTCTACAGCTTCCATCCTGGATGGACGATCTTTCGGAGGTTCCTCTTTATCTCAGTGTGGGTGATTTTTGCCGTCCTGCTTGTGCTGTCGTGGTCTTCCGCCATCCTCCACTTCCGTCAATACTGCCCCTATCGCCAGCTCAACTCCAGTGATAATTTTCATAAATGACTAACTGGCGGTTCACTTAAAAATCCCGGCATTGATACAATGCCATGAAATTGTATTTTATAGAATTAATCCCCCAAGAGAGTCTGATGCACGATACTTTATACTAAAATAATGCTTCACGGTAAGTCCCCTATCCGGTGAAGGAATTGATCAATTGACTGATGATATGGTTTTAATTACAGGTGTGGCGATAATGATAACGAGGTCGATGGGTTATAATATCAAGTGTTATATGGAAAATGCGTCTGAAAATCACAGCCAAAGTACTTGGCGGAAAAATACGTTTAAGAGGCAATGTTTAAAACAATAAATATAGACTTTGGATGAATCAACCCAGGAATAAACATTTTGAAGATAAGACCCAAAGTCAGTAGGAGGCTTGCGAAAGTGAATGACAAATATACGCAAAAACGTATAGACAATTGAGAAGAGAAATTTCTGAGTGTAATTTTGCAATGTTTAGAATTCTGAGTTATCTGATATTCTCTCTAAGAAAACAACTCCCCACTTTTGCCGCATTTATTTATTCAATTGATATACATTGTGAAAAATTGTGGTTTAACTCTTGAAAGTTTGAAACCAATTTAGGTATAAGAATATGTATTACAAACTTTATTGCGAGTAAAAATTTTTACTTTTATGTTTTTTTTATATTTCCGACAAAAATTCTCTCGATTTTCTGCTTATTCTAAGGGCTTTGTAACATTTCTGTTCCTCGAATGATGAGTCGATACCTTTGACTGCACTGAGTCCATCTTAACTCCGTGGAAGTTCTTTTCCCTCCATGGTGAAAAATCAAAAGTATCCAAAGATTCACAATCAACAACAGGATTATCTTCACTGACACTCCTCATGACTTCCTTCTGGGCTTGATCCACGGCATCTGCATTGGCGCAAATTACTCCTGCTAGTGTAGTCTTCTGGATCTCCTTTCTTTGCGCTGGGCTAAAGCGCTGTGGTCCTCTCGTCCTTTCGTACCAAAATGAATCCCCTTCCTTCAGACGCACAAACTGATCACCTAGCATGCAGAGGAGTAAAGGACCGACTAGAGAATCATTTGTAGGCTTCTCGAGAAGAGCTCCAGTGTACACATCAACATCGTCTGGACGATGGTAAAGCTTCTGCAGTCGCTTTGCAGCATCAGGTCCAACAATAGAGCGCATCTGCTGCCAGGATTCAACCCTAGAGAGACCACACTTACTCCTCCATTCAGGATATCCGGGCAATCCGTGATCCCTTCCTCTTTGAATGTTCAAAGACACGAGATCGAGACCACATGGTGGTTGAGGCTTATCCTCCAATGGAGTCTCAAAGAGTCGTTCAGTAAGTTCTGTTGTAAAATGTCCGTCAGGTCGAGATAAACTTGTATCAACTGCACTCGCAAGAGCCTCATCAACGCCTCTTGGGTGCCACAGTGAGTAAGGATTGAAAAGCATTTGGTGTAAATGGATAGATTCAGTTGTGTTATCATCCCGTGAAGCATTCATTAGTCCAGGAAGTAAATTATGCGAGAACCTAAAAGCTGCTGCAGCGAAACTATTGGCAACTGTGGGATCCACATCTGGATTATAGGTGTCCGTTGTTTCCTGCATTAAAAGTCATTTAAATTTTCAGAAAACCTAATAATAATTTAAGTTCCTTACATTACTGGGCAGTAGCTTAAGATGAGCACAGAGCTCCCATCCTAGGAGGATAGGTAAAAATTCCGAGTATGTAATATGCTGAACCTGGGCGCCTAAAATCTTCCGCGCTTCTTGGAAGAGTTTCTCATCTGTCCAATTGGGATTTACAGCACTGAGTCCTTCTGCCAAGTGATTGTGATGTCTTGCCCAGAGGAGATGCATGGAGGTGAGCAGTAGGTTCTCGTTGGCTCTAGGATCTCCAGTGTCGAAACAATATCTTCCAGCCGCATTCTGTACAGCGTCATTGCATCCATCAGCAGGATCTGTAGACAGAGGTAAGAGAGTACGGTTGTCCTGGGTATGAAACATCCTAAGACGTCCACCATTGTTCTCCCTGAGGGATCTCGTTCGAGTATTAGTGGATCCATAAACTGCAGATCCATCTATGAAGGCTGTGGCTTGATTAAGCTGTTGCCTAGGCCCGAAACGTCCGGTAGGAGCAGGTGCAGATCTCACAAATCCCATGCAAGTGACATTGTATTCATCAAAGTAAGGATCCCCTAAAATAAGATCGTTTTATTTAAAGTGAATAATTATTGGAAATTCAGTAAACTACTCACCATTTTCAAGAGGAACTGGAAAGCATTCAGGATACTTTTTAGCTTCCTCAGAGCAGCAATCTATCGGTTGACCATTTTGACCTTGATTAAGTGCTGTTGCTGTTATGTCGTGGTCCAAGAACTGTCCCCAGACAGCCATCATTACTGTGAATTTGGGATCAGACTCGAAAGCAGGTCTGTGCATTTCCAGGGAAACTCTCCTAGCTGATGGAAGACTGCTTCCATCATCAGCCACTCTAGGTTCTTGGATCCCATCCCCGTAATCCGGATTCAGGATTCTTCTAAATGGTGTTAGAGATTCTCCGAAATGAGGGTTGTTCTTATTGTTGCAGCTTCCATTTGCTGTACGGTAAACTGTAGACATTTGGGAGCAATTGAACTGAACTGGTGGCTGTCCCAGGTTTATAGGAATTCCCTTGCCAATAGAGTGTCTCCTAGCAGAGTTCCTTCTAGGTCGGGTATTATTCCGATGACGAGAGATAAAATCTCTTGTCGCCTGATTCTCCACGAAGCCCCGTTTAGTGATGACTCTCGCTTCTGGTGTTGATGCAATGGCTTTCTGATGGCGGAATGAAGGGGTACCAGAATTTGGACTCGGAAGTCCCTCTTCGAGAATTTCTTTATCTCCCAGAGCCTTCTTTCCAGCACTCACAGAATCATTTGCTTCTTTTTGTGTGGGCTCAGGGAGAGTCCAGTTGTCTGGAGGCTCATCTATGGAATAAATTTAAAAATTAATTTCCATTCAATTATTTGAAAATGGTGGTTTACCCTGTAGAGGCCAATTCAGTTGCAGAAGAACTTGCAAGGCTTCTCCTGTTGACCCATTCAAAATCTCATCTGTAGCATTCGATTGAATTTCTGTATCATTTTCCAGAGTAAATGTTGAGGGTACATTTGTTGAATTATCAACAGGATCACTTCCTTGAGCACTCAAAGTGTATGAAATTGTAATAATAAGAGCCACGATAAAAATAACCCTGAAAAGATGAACGTATCTTTAAAATTCATATTAACTTCAGAATTTTCATTATTAAACTTATGACTCACAGAAAAGTAGCACAAACGCAGCACTGAAACTGCCTGATTTGTCTTTGACGAGCCCTTGTGCCAAATCCTCGAGGATACACATAAGATGGCCCAGGAGGAATATCCGTAGTGAGCGGTGTTCTCTCACTCGCCATCCTGAAGAAGTTCTTCATTCAAGTCACTAAGGAAGAATCTCGTGCCAGTTTTATTAAACTTCTCTTGTACTCTTCACTTTTTCACACGACACTTTCACCTTGTATTTCACTAGAGAAGACAAAATAAAATTGTTATTCAGAACCTTGCAAACTCATGCGTTGCGTTTCAAGCTCAAGAAGTAACTAATTTGCTGGAAGACGGTGTGACGAGTGTAACTCGAGAAGTTCCAGCAATTTCTCACCTACAAATGTGCCAGAGATAAAGGTGATTAAAAGAAAAGTGTAATTTCTTTGGGAGATTTACACAAATGCAAATATTTAGTGGAGCTCCGGTGTGAAATGTTGTAGAAGATGATAAGAATGATATCAGAAGAATGGAAGAGAATTATAGCATGGTTTTAGGATCACCCTGTAGCGCTTATGGGGCTTCATTGCATGCATATATCGAAGATTCTTGTTTTATGCGCAAAAAGTAACATGTGAGGGGAAGAGGAATCTCTTGCAATGAATAGATTGAATTACCAATGCTATGGAAATATATATTATGCACTTATTGATTGGACGCGATAGAAATCGTTGTGTCTTTTAAAAATTAAATTTATTTCATTTGAAAGGTTTCCAATGTTGTATTACCATACATGTTCGACTGTAGATGTCGGGTTTGAGTATATTTTGAAACATAACGGCTTTTAACACATCCATTTTACATATTTAGCTATTTACTTACAACATACTTATTTACAAATTATACATAGTTTTCCAGTTCCTTGTGAAAATCTTTGAGCAATATCATATTTCTTTTGCATAAATATTAAATGAAAAATTGAAAATTCATTTCAAAGACAAAAGAGTCAAAACTTGAAGTAATAAAACCGAAACAACTAATCCGACATTTTAATATGAATTGATAAGCACCGATTTTAGCATAATTTTTAAATATTCAGCAAATTTTTTCTCACTTTCCAAATCCTCCAGTCACACCTCTACCTATCAACAAGAGTTGATCTGAAACACGGAAGAAGTGAAACATTATCCAATTTGTATGCAAAATTTTATTAATATGACTTCACATTTTGTTCTTATCCGCTAAAAAACTCGAAAAACTAGCAAATTATATCAATTGACTTGTTTAAATCTGAGTCAGCACTTCATCATAAAATTCCTCTGCGAATCTCCCGGAAAAATTATCCTTCCAGCGAGAAACCATAATGCAGAGTGGACATAAGATACTACATATTTACAGAATTTAGATAAAAATAATCCCTAAGTTAAGACACTAGTGAAATTCAGCATTTTGATTGTGGTATATAGCGTAAAGTGGAATTAAATAGCAACAATGCAATTTGAGACACAATCTTGAGATGACCTTCTGGACGCGCGACTTCAGACGACTAGCCTGTGGATGTGGCTGGGATTGTGGTTGAGACGAATCTCAGCACTGGACTCACTCTTCGTCTTGCGCGCCAATCTTTTGATCAACCTTGGCTTGTTCATTGATCGCGCCTCGTCCAGCAGACGCTGTGGCACCATCCACAGGGACTCCTCCTGGCTGATGAGAATGTCCGTCAGGTGACAGCATTGCGCCGCCATGCGCACCTGAGCACCAATATCGTTCTTGTCTCCCGGATGGACGAACCTGGAAGAGGAAGCGACATCACCAAAGATCAGAAGCAACTCGTGCAATTCTAGGAAAATTTGATGGACAATAAAAAAGGCAGGTGGCTTTAACAAAGAAGTGCTTTTTATCAATATTCATCAAAAGCATCTACTATAAAGAAAGACGCTTGATTTATAGACTTTTTTTCCAACGCGTTAGAGACTCAACAATGATCACTCATTAATGGCACTCGCCAAATTATGCTCTTTGTAATCATTTTATTGTCTTTTTTTGCTGTGATTCTTATAAAGCTAATGTTTATTGGGTTTTATCTTCCCATAGAATAAAGATTTGTTTTTTTTTATAGGCAAAAAAAAGCCTAAAGAGCAATGAGAGATAAATATTGATTGTACAAAACTTCCTATTATGGATTCGCTCAATGATTTTTAAGAAGAAAACAACACTTGATTTGCAAAACTGAAGCCAATGAAAATTCCGCAGTTACATTTAGAAATTTATCATAATTTTGTTTCTACATAAGGAAAAAGACTTCTGTTTTAAGGAAAAATGCAGGTTATTGGAATTTTTACCAGATTATAAATTTTTCTGTTTTTGGTGAATGGGCCATTAAGTATCGAAAATATAAGTTCTAGGAAATGGTTAAATTCCAACACATTCATTTTGGCATTAAAATTGAATAAATCGTGATCCGAAGCTCCTTCCGATTCTCATTTCAAAATGATAAAAATCCAACCTTCTATTAAAGCTCAAGGTAAAAGATTGAGCAATTCATGAAATCCTCAAGTGTTTCATTTATCAAAATGAATAAGTGGCGAATATTCCTTCTTGATGAGAAAGTTTATAAGAAAGTGAACTCACCTTGGCGGGAAAAGCGATGGCGCGATAATTGTGGCCACATTATGATTGGACATCTTATTGAAATTCTGAAGCGCCACCACGGTTCTCAGGAAGTCCAGGAGTGCCCTCAGGGTGTTGCGATTTTCATGAGGTAGCAGCAGACATAGCACCGATAGAGCTTTACCCTGATCCTCGGGCGGAATGGCTAAAGAGGAGAGAGGCGGAAAGTGAGCTTGGATGATTACGTGAATGGAATTATATCGCACGTCCACGATTAAAGTGGCGGATCTAGATAGGGATTTACATGTAATAGCCGTCACTTTAATCCTGTACGTGCGATATTAACTCACCTTGTGTTTGGTAGAATAGATGGATCAAGTCATTGGCCAGAAGTGGCTGTGGCAGCTCACGGAGCCACCTCTTGAGAATAGCACTGAGATCGTGGACCCCACACCGTCGAAGAAGCGGTTGAACTTTCTCCGGCTTGGAGTAAAAGTTTTGTTCCAATTCATTGTAAACAAGTTCAATCTGCAAACAAGTGGCCAGAAAGATAAGGAAAAAGGCATGAAAAAAGATGTTTGACTAATGCTTGTTACCTTCTGTTTGTTGCCCGCAACACGGAGGATTCCCTCCTCTTTGGCACCACGACTCACGAGCTCCTTCAGAATACCCTGCAGCAGGAGCGGCACGAGGGACGTATCCTCGCCTGTGGTCTGCTGATCCCTGCGCACGAGAGCATTCAGGGACACCCCAAACACATTTCCCTCCTCCTTCTTTTTCCGCTTGAAAGGCTTCCTCTTGTCCAGCACAATGTGATGCCGATCGAAGAGTGCCGCCAGCTCTAGCCACAGAAGTGGCTGAATCTTCTTCAAGTCGCTCTCGTTGAGATCATCCACATCAGAGCAGGGCTCCTGGTGGATCCAGATGCTATTCCCGGTGACTCCGCTCTGGCGACACAATCCCTCGAAGCTCACAGGCTCGGGGGATCTCCTGGAGGATGGTGAATCCTCTTCAGCCGCTGACTCCAGCGGACTACTGCGTGGCGGGGAGTTTGTCGGGCTCTCAAGGGGCGACGAGGACTGCGAGGAGTCCTCATTGCGTGCATCGTAGAGCCTCTCGGTGAGAATATTGTTGCCATTGCGTCTCCCAACGGAGCATGAGGGATCCGAGCCTGAGCGCACCCGTGGGATGTGGATGGTGCCCAGTCGCTGGAATCCCACCAACTCAATGCCCTCCGTGAAAAAGGGGATGTCGCAGCGCACATGAGATCCTCGGAAGAGTTCAGCGGAACCCCGGAGAGGAGCACTTGGAGTTCGCCTGAGGTTCTGCTTGCTCCGCGGAAGGGTGGGCAGACTCGCTCCGCTATCGAATATCGACACGAAACTCGGCCTGGGGAGACAACATCCAAACATTATATAAAATCCTATAGCAATTTAACTGCCGAATTCTCGCGGATTAGTTAGGAAAATGCGCAATAAAACGTTAAATTTTCAAACCTAAAGGCATTTTCTTCAATAAAATAAGTATATTGTTTTTTGAGGGTTTCTGAGATGAGGAACTCACTGAGATTGTTCGAAAACGATTTTAGCAATAATTTTCTAATCCGTGTGTTGACTTCTCAAAAATTGAAGAGTCACCACCTTAAAGTGCTCGCTAATTTCTCTCTTGCACACCTTTCGTGAAAATTTCAACAAGTCAATTATCAGTTTCCACACCAATGTTTCACTTTTTCCCCCTTATTTCTCCTCTTTAATTGACTTCTTTCGCCTCAGAAGCACTCAACGTGACTGCCATGGAGTGTCCGTAAACACTTGTAAGTGATATGCAATCAGTATCAATTCTCTGCCAGGCACAATTCCACATTATTGACACATTTAAATTAATAGCAAATGATTGCAAGATGTGGTCATGGAGGAAAAATGCAAATTGAAGAATGTTCTGTGTGAGTGGCTTGTACACAAAATTAATCATCTCCATTTCGCAGGTACAAAGGTGATCCAGCCACACCTGCAATCTCTGCGCGCATCACAAAAGAGTCCCAGTAATTAATTAGCCGCCACAGTGTTTGCCAGATGCCATTGAAGAGGTATTTGCTCTTGAAAAGGCTGCTCAATGAAACAAATTGTGCAATTTACACGGGGGCCTCTCATGATGCGTCCCAGTCCGTGGGATGCTCAAGAATTTTTATTTTATACGTCCAACAAGAAGGTGGACGCATAAGGTGAAAAGGTGGGCAAGAGATGGTAATCAGATGTTGTTAGTTTACGCGTAATTACAATGGGGTCTGTGTTAAGGTCTTCTATAATTGCAAGAATAACTGAAGGAAATTTTTCAAAGTTTTGAAACTTTCTAAGACATTCCAACAGTCAATAAAAAATAATCCAACTTTATCAGTAAAAAAATCTATTTGGTCAGAAAATATCAATTTTAAGTAGTGAAAAAATATTAATTAAAAAATTTGAAAATAATTTTTCTATGACAAAAATTACCAATAAAAAAATATATTTGGCCAGTAAAACTGATCAAATTTGATATATTTTACTAGACATTTTTGAGCTTTTACTAATCAAGTCTGATTTTTTACTGGTCATTTGGACAACTTACTGACATCTTAATCCACAAAATATTTTCTTATTCTCATAATATCTATCTCTACCGCAAATAATTACATTTAATACTCGCTCACAGTGATTCACCAAGACCGAGTGGTGATTTAAAAAAGCTTAAAACGATGCAGGTAAAGAGGATGAAAAATGACTTACACTTGCTGATTAGTATTCCAATGTTCATCTCCTGGAATTGAATCAAGTGAATCTGGTGTTGCACTTCTTGAGCGGGTTCCCGTGCTCGATGTCTGCATTGATGTGTTGCATAGGGTCGGAAAGAGACGAAAAGTAATGCAGATATTTTAATTATTCATATATAAAAGGCCACTATCATCGAAACGTGTCATCAGACTCTCTTTTAAACCACATTAAAGTCGGCAGGAGAAAATATAACACGCGATACTGCGCAAGAGTGAGGCCTGATCATGGGTTGGCAAGAGAGCAAGATGCAAATATGACGATGGAGACTCACATCGACATCGCGAAAGACATCTCTGATATCCGGTTTTCTTTGATGGCGCGACCTTGTGCGGCCACGAACCGTCCTATTTAAGGCTTTTACTCTCTGTTTAACCGCTTCTGCATGCGACTGTGAAAGTCCAGAGAGGGCGGCCGAAAGTGCGGAAGTCGGAAGTTCACGACCCTGAAAAAAAGCACAAGAGGAGAAAAGACGATAAATCGTTGAAATCTCAACTTCCAGGCACATGTTTTTTGTCACATCAGCACGATCCTCGCGGGTGAAAATTCCCTCTCTGGTATATGAGCGAGGTGAAATCACGCCACAAGAATGGTTTCAAGTGAAAAATGAACGATGCTAAATTCTGCGAATGTGAATGAATCAATATGGGGAGACGCTTCAGGTTTAATTCAATAGATTTATCAAATAAACACCGTGTGGTTGGCATGAAGGAGACCAAAATACCCATCGTGGACTTTCTCTTGTTCAGCCGCAAAGATATTTTATCCTCCGGCTTGGATCATGTTTGTCGTTTTGCGAGATACACAAAAGAAAGTATTAAATAAATACAAATTGCCTTCTTAAGTAAAAATAACTCCTCTTTTTTCACACGTCCACCACTTGGGCGGCAATTTTTAATATTTGGTGCGTCAAAAATTTGGCAAAACAAGCATTACACAGTCGAGATTTTAAGACACACATTTTGTGATGGCGGTGAAAAAAAAATGATAAACAAGATGAGAAATGATGATGGTGCTTTATTGCGAGAAAATCACCGTGAAATTCATTTAAGTCTCTATCAGCTCTGTGAAAATTTGCCTATTTGCATGATGAAGTTTCCGCGAGTACTAAGTGGGAGTACAATGAACATACTGAAACTTACCTCTTCGAAAGCACGTGTCAAATGTGGGAATCCAGCCACCATCAACCATTGAGCCTCCAGTTCACCATCTGCAAGATCACAACAGAGTAATGTAAGAAAAAAAGCCTCATAAGTCTCAAGTAATTAAATAAAATTCATCATTAATTATGTCATGACGGTTTCGTGCTCAAAAACTAGACTATAATATGCGAGGCTGAGCCACTTTTTCACTTTTTTCTCCCAACTGTTTTTCCTCATCCACCACAATCATAATCTCCTACAAGAAATTGTTAATTATAGCAAACAACCTGGCAGAACAAATCACAAGACATTTGAGAGTATGAGAGAATAAGAAAAAAATAAACTCGGACGACGGCGTCTCTTTCTCATGGTCGTCGTCGCTTATAAATTACGAGAGCAAGTGCTCTTATTTCCAATTCTTTTCGCTGATCTACAAATGGCAAAAAGAGCTCGTGTGCAATTAGACAGGTCCTAATTTCAAGTGAAACGGGAATTTAGAGTTGACGTATCTCAGATTAGAGATCAAATAATAGACAAACTCAGTCAATTTGTATGCAATATATTGAGTGCAAGTCTTTTTCATTACTGACCCAACTACGCCAATTTTTCAAATTCAAATTTACACGCTCAATAAATAAAGCAATAAGTGACGCAAAGCAATACAAACATATTGCGAAAAAATATGCCAAATGTCTTATTTACTGCATCACGATATACTACACTCGATTTAATGATATTTCCATGTATAATTTTCAAACACGTGAAAACGCATCATTACAGCACTAATATCGCGTCCATTAGGTGCCGCGAGTAAATATTGTGATTCATCGGGTTATTATGGAATTTTTTTTGCCCCTTCGCCAATTTTTTACCCCAATTTTGCCGCCTTTTTTCTCACCGCGGGGAAGCGCACAGGTGAGGGCTCTTCGTGTTGTTAGATTGGTTTCCTCCATTGTAATACATAATTTACAGTGGAATTATGGCATCTTTACTTATAGTGTTTCTTTTTGCTCGCCACTTCATCATCATCATGTCAATTTCGGTGTTGATACATGAAAATCAACAACATTTCAGTGGGAAACTTTTAGAGATATATTTTTCCACAGACGTACAAGCTTATTGTTTCATTTGCAACATATTCTTCATTTCTTGAGATGTTGCCCGCACCAACGAGATTTTACACACAAAATATAATAAAAATGACAGGGAAATGAAAGTTTTTTTTTATTTCTTTCACTATAACTTCAAAACATTGAGACACACAAAACATGTGAAATTCTATTGTGAATATATAATTATTAAGTAATTGATAATTATATTGATGTAACAGGTGAAACAAAGTGGTTTGTTGGGAGATTTTTCCCGGCTCGGCAATGCCAAAAGGGAAATAACAGGTGGTTGTGCAAAAGAGGAAGAATTTTTCTCTTTGAGAATAAATCGCCCAGAGAGCCACTCTTGGGATTTCATAATCACAACAGTTTCCTGGATTGTTTTCTGTCTCGTATTTCCCACATTTTTCTTCTTTCTTATCGCTTCTTGTTACAACCGTTTAAATTGCGAGCAATTTTCTCCTTTTTTAACATCACAAGGGGTGTTCAAGTCTAAGATCAAAAAACTAAGTCTAAATATCTTTTGTAAATAAAATATTCTCTGGTATCATATTCTAAAATTTCGTAAATAAACTACATAGAAAAAAGGACAATAAATACATTGACTTATCAACCTCTTTTGTAAGTGATTAGCCAGCAGTATATCGATACTTGTATACCAAGACAAGGCCTTCGAGTTTTTTGCATCACGCTTTTCTTTAATTGAGTCCCTCAATCCGCTTTTTGCCATTTCCTTTCTGAGAATATCGTTACGTGGTGTTCTTCAGGAAAGTATCAACTCTTCGGAGCATTGTTCTATGGCGCATAGAACAAAGGTTCGCCTTTGTATTTAACCTGCCCCATTGACTGTCATGACCATGGGATAATCCACGGAAGTCAGTGTTTAAATAATATAAAATTTTTGCCTCAAAGAGAAGTCAATCACGAGGTGGTATAATCATCAAAATTGCACATAAAGTTCTCGCATTTGGCTCGAAGCTGATGGGTTGTTGAGTGAAAATGAGAAAAGGAAAAATATATACAAGACTTCCGTTCGCGACTGGGTGAAAATTGATTTCCGATCATTTGCTAAAAACTCACCTGCATAGTGACTGATTGGCTCAACTGGTGTCTGAAGCCTATATTCTGAGAGATATTCATCCAAGTCCGGATCCAGCATTTTCACTTTAAATATCTTCAAGTCGTGTTATGACGATGTTATTACTGATGGAGATATTGCCTATTAAATCTACTTGAAGCACACATCAAAGACTATGTATAATTTTCACTCGTTGTAATTTCTTCTTCTCTCCAATAACTCTCCTCCAAAACTCCGGAGCGCAAAATATAATAACAATCAGTTTGTTGGGTGAAAATCACTCAGAGATGCTCCCTGAAAGCAAAGAGAAAAAGATCCTAATCAATACAAGTCACAATGTTTTCAACTCTGGTTATTTAATCATCATCATCAAAATTATATATATAATGAAAAACTGTAATGAAAATCTTACTAATTAAAAAGAAATATATCTAACTTTCACACTTTTGTCGCACAATATGCGCGAAAATTGTGAGAATTTAATTAAATTATTATACAAAAACCTCCCGCCCATTTTATCCTCTCACTCTCGGTCGCTTCATTGTATCATTTCCCTCACCTCTTTTGTATTAGGTAAACAAACTTTTATTTTTTTTCTTCTTCCTCTATCTGCATGAAGAACAGTCGAATTATCACCCTATAGGAGTTGTGAAAAAAAATATCACATGCGAATTTGCATAAAGACGCAAACACACCGACCATGTGAATAATTCTCAGGCCTTTATCTCAATTTATCTCACATGCAGGGAATTGTGAAAGTAAATTCTTAATTTTTAGAAATTTGAATATTTGAAAAAAAAGAATGGTTTTTCTAATCAAATAATCTAAGGAAATATAAATTTTTAATAAAGAACATTTGCAAGAAACATTTAAAATTACAAGTGCCGTTATACGTATAGATCTTCTTAATTAGTGTAATTATTTTCACGGTTGAAAAATTTAGTCACTGAGAGCAATTTTACGATTTCTTAAGGCGAAATAGTTATTAGTTGTAAAATTGCCATCATATCAATTATTATTTTATTTGGTACACGCAGAGAAATCTATTTTTATTTCCACCTACTTTCTGTCATTCACCTATGTTCCAATTCAATTATGTGATCTTCTTTTATCACATCATACTCGTAATGCATCGTGCCTATATGGTGTTGAAAAAACTTTTTTCACAAGATTACAATAAATACCTACTATTGAAGACAATTGAAGCACGCACAATTATTATTTAACTCCCTCTCTCTCAAGAAATCAACAACAATTCAATTAAAGTCATTCGGTTCCAGTAAAATAGAAACAACTCAATACAGTAAAGAGAAACATGAAGGGAATATAGCGTTGATAATTTTATCAGTTGAGCATATAATTGGCACTAAACAGTGTCAATCCGATCTTATCTGAAATTTTGTATTGCTCGCTCATGCACAAGACATAGAGCGGGAGCAATGCTGTTGATTGTGTCTACTATCGCATGTTTATTTTACTTTATAATTAATTCTTTTGTTGACAGTGAAACAAGAGTGACGTTGATGAGGACATGTTAATTCATTTTCACCTAGAACACCTCAATTTAGTACCGAGATTTCGTCTTTTATCTCATTCCAAGCGTGTGTCTCCAGCAATAAATTTCCTCAGCTAAATAACTAACACTTTGAGCATTGCGGAAATTCGTCTAAAATATATTCATGAGACAATTTATGACCGATCTTATGTTTCGCATCCGAGACTTGCCTCACGAGATGTTTATTCCGTTAAATAAGTGATAGTTTTGTGGAGAAAAAAAAGTGTTGAGATCGTTTTCATTTGGATGAGATTTCGATGGTGAATGTCTCTCTGGTCAGAGAAAGAGAGACAGCAATGAAACTTGAATAACTCAAGGAGGAAGACGTTTTTGATAAGACTTAGAGCTTTGGTCAATGACATCCAATTGACAACGTCCTCGTTAAAAGGCCGAGCAATTTCTTTTCTTCATTACAATCCAAACACTATACTGAATGAATAATAAAACTTTCAGAATGTATTATTTGCAAATAGAACGAGTGACTTCACCCATTCCTCCTTGTTTTATTTAACAATCCATCTAACAGTATTTTAATGGCATATTTATGAAATGTACGGCAAAAACGATCTCCAATCTCAAACATCCTACAAATAAGTGTTCTGACCGAAAGATTACCGACGAGGGAAAAAAAACACCCAGAGAAGAGATACTGTGAAAAGAACTTTCTGTCAGCCGAAAAGAGCCCACAATTGAGCACAATTTCATATCCGCAGATGAAGTCATGCCAATACGAGGTAAAAGGTGGCTTCTCTTTGCCTGAGAAATCACAGCCAGAAACTTGGCCAAAAAAAATCATCACCATTTTCGACACGACACACACTACTTTTGCCAGCCTCCAAAAAGGCGAACACTGACTCCGTTGAGCGGGTGAAGTCTCTCCAACTCTCTTGCGAGCCTAAAAATAATTAAGGAGTCTCCAGTGGTCCGCGGCCTGAGAACCAGCACTCAAAAGCTGAGGTGTACAAAAAAAAAGTGGCAGAACACCGAAAATCTGTCTGATTCAGCCAGCGCTCTTTTATTCTTTTCCATCCACTTTTGGTCTCTCCCCAGAAAATGATGACTCCAACGCTAAGTCATGGTGAGGCATATTATGGTAAAAAAACCAGCTTGCCGGTCACAGTGTTTCTAATTAATCTGAGGAAGCCGCCACTTCGCGCACGAGAGAATTCACAGGTTTTTATTTTAAGAATCTTTCTCTCCTTTTGGGAAAAATCTGGCATGTGAAGCACACGGAAAGCGCCATGATTTTCCAACATCTAAGACATTAAGTCTAAATTTGCCTTTCCAAGTCATTGACTCCGTCTGAACAGCGGTTTTTTGGATCGATGCACCATCTGCTCGGAAATACGTTCGCCAATATATTTGCTAAATTGCTCTTGTGAGTGTCTATTTTAGACGAAAAAAACGACGAAGATTTGCAATTGCTACATTTCAAACAGATTCAAAGCAATGGCAAGTAATGGTACTAAATCACGGTAATGGTTCTCTCAACAGAATCTTACGGATGAAAGATATTGAAAGATATTGAAAGATTTTCCAGATTTTCCAAGTCTTTTTAGAAAGTCGTCAGGAAATTTGATTATTTTCAATTGGAAAACGCAATTAAACATCATCTAACCATAGAAATCTGTTTACGGAACCATATTGCCGTGTGACAGCACCATAATTCAATCGTGAATCCCTTTCTAATCTGTCCCTTTGAAAAACGATATTTGGCATTGTAATAATTTTTGTCTATTTTTTTCATCGAAGTGAAAAAAGATCATTATTTTATCAAATAAACTTTTTTGTGAATTGATTTTCAATTGAATCAACTCTAAACCTATCAGCATAGGATTAATGTTGGCGATTAAGACGGATCAACGAACGAGTAAATAATCGATGATTGGCTTAATGAAATGTGTAAAAATTTATGAGTATCACCATTCCAAAA
The DNA here is from genome assembly GCA_918844115.2 of Phlebotomus perniciosus. Taxonomy (NCBI): domain Eukaryota; kingdom Metazoa; phylum Arthropoda; class Insecta; order Diptera; family Psychodidae; genus Phlebotomus; species Phlebotomus perniciosus. The sequence continues at coordinate 14,468 of CAKKOB020000874.1, read as the reverse complement.
TATGCAGAGTGTTTAATAAATTCTATGATCTGCATTTTTCGGTGATAAAGAAAGATTACAAAGTTGGTGTTCATTAAGTCAAAATGATCCAATTGATGCGGATGAGGTAAAAATTAAAGTTAATGTTCACGATAAGTGGTCGACCATCTCTCGTGCAATAATCATCATTAATAACATCCAAGTTACTTCTCATATCTGAGCGCCTTCCGCGAAAAAGGAGAAGACATTGCAATCAAGTTATCAATACGTTTTTTTTTAATTTCATATGGCTCATCCAGAGAGATTTTCTGCAAAAACATCCATCATGATCTCATTTCCACATTCTCAATCACTCCAATGGCTCAGCATGAGGTTGTGAAACGACCAAAAATGGGGAAGTATTGATTAGAAATTGCACTTTTTCAAGCAACTGCATGCGAGTTGGTGGTAGAAAAAAGGCCATGAATCAACATTTGAACGCACTGGAAGTTGCTCTACGATGGCATTTTTCATACAATTTCACTCGATGAAGCCGCCATCTGAGTATGAATGAAATTTTCTCGGAACTCACATGTTTTATTGTATGGAAGATCTCTTTGGCCGTGTTGTGTCTTATGTTGCAATTTCTACAATTTTCTACCATTAACTGTTTCATTAGTGGCCGCCACCAAATGACGAATGGACAAATGTTGCGAACAAGTTTTCTACTTAATACCAACATTGGACATGAGACACTCTGTGTCCAAAGAAGACACATTGAGATGTGATATTTAAGCCATTGATCAAGTCAAGTAGCATCTCAATTTTCACCCAGGAGGGAGAAATTCAGCCAGACAGAAATTAAAATGCATGATTTCGTGATCGTCAGTCAACTGACCGCCGATCAGCATCATCTTTTTCAAGTCCAAGAAGACCATCGCGCCATAATCACTTCACCCAAGCATGGGCCCATTCATCGCAAAACATGAAAGTTGCATTTAATTAAAGGCATTCACGATGGCATTTTTCATCTTTCTCGTGTCCACTTATGGGAAAATGGGGTTTTTCTCCCATCATGAGTGATAAAAATGCAGAAAAAACGAGAGATAAAAGGGAAAGATATGGGAACATCATCTGAATAACACAGCATGGCTAAAGTCAAGTGTCACATAAATTTGCTTATAAATTGCTACTAAGCCCTCTCACTTTCAAAATTATGCATAACAATGAAAGCTTATGGAAGACAAAATTTCCAGATTCTTTATCTAATTGTGACACACAGATTGATCCGCACTGTGTTAGGTAGGAGAAGATTTACAACAAAATGCAAATAAGATAAAATCTCAGACCTATAAGAGAACCCCCATAAAGTCTCAGTTGGTGATTACAATATTTTTTTCTTTAATAAATTCAATGACAAGATATTACTTTTGTAGAAAACTAGAAAAGAAACATAAACACCACCGTGAAGATAATAACTAATTCCTGAATCAAATAACCACAAATATTAAGTTTTTTCTCACCCAGTTTCTTTTTCTCCGACACTGTATAGACACTGGCAAGACTACCCGGCAATAAAATACCATTAAAGACATTTTAAACAATGTAAGCTGAAGTCTCAGAGTGAAAGTCAATTTTAATAATGTACCAAGAGTTGAGCATTAATCTCAATTTAATTTATTATGTGAGTTAAACAACTGGATTCAATTCTTTCATCATATCTCTCATACTAGACAATCATTCTTTTGACTTGTTACAATTACTCTCTTATGTAGGGCTTTAAATTCCATCAAGTGTATCATAAGAAATGAGGAGCTGCATTAAACCTCATACAAAGAGAATTGGGCTATATATAGTTTGCCTGAGTAACGAGACTCAGCACTTTGATAACTTGGCAGATATCCATTTCAAGTGGATTAACTCATAATTAGTTAATGTTAAGCCCTCTGAGAGAGGAATTTTTCTGTAATTTGTGTTCTTCGTGAAAGTCAAACCTTTTAAGGCATTCCACAAACATGTCAAATTTCTCGGGAAATAATTTATAAAATGTGAAGTTTCTCAGAAATGTCAAAGATGTTGTATAACGATTTTTTCAATTAAGAAATTCACCTGAAATGTTGTTGAATAAGATTGGCAAGGAAATGTCCGAAGGTGTGTGCTTTTGGAAATAAATCAAATATCAATCACCGCAGTTGATTAATAACAACTTCTCTGCAACATTCATAGCTCTCATGTATTGAACATCTTACAAATTTATTTGCTCGCAGTCTTCCAGAAGCTTGCAAACAACATCATCAACACGTGTTTGAGAGGTAAATATTGCATTTTAAGTATATCGTGTGATCGAGTGAATGATATGAATCTCAATCTATCGTCGCTGTTCAAACAAAAGAATTAGAATCTATTAGAAAACGCGTTGATAAGTCTCTACAGGCCGACTTATGGGGAGCTGTGATTCTTTTGTGGCGAACTCGGAATGCGATTGAATTCAGTTTCAGCTGCAAACTTTGGAGGCGAAGAATCGCGTCGT
>CAKKOB020000874.1:0-11880 GCA_918844115.2 Phlebotomus perniciosus | reverse complement strand
CAAAATTACAATTTTCAGTCGATTTTATAAAAATGCTTCTAGAATTACAACTAAAAGCACTAGACTGATGAAATTCACAGTGAGCATAGTCCTTTATGTTTCCTTTGAACCCATAAAGGTTTGGCCAATGTTCAGTCTAAGACCAATCAGAAAAATCCAACTGTGGAAGTAGCCCCCTGCTAATCTAGCCCCGCGCTCCCCTACGTGAAAAAGAAATATTTTTTGTGTGATGGATTGAATGCGATAGCAGAAGAATAGGCATTATAGGGGAAGAATGTTGAATTGACACGATAGAGAGTTACAGAGTTATATAATCAATATTTAAAGATTTTTTTTAAATATCCATCAACTGCGATAAATCTAGTAAATAGTGCGTCGTATAAGGTGTTAATTTATTTATTGTCCAAACATCTTTTTGTCGCCTATTTGCCATACATAATAATGTGTCTTTTAGAATCTATGTAAACTGCTTTGAGGCGTCATGCCGTATTGATATTAGGAGCCTCACCCACCCATTTCGCTTTATTGAATCACAATAAAGCCAAAAGCATTAAGACTTTACTTCCACCTGAGAATTATCGTTTTTTTTCGAAATGTTTCGAAAAAGCGTACAAATAAATATTTGGTCAATAATAAAGTATAAGAAAATTTCCACCTTTTTATTTTTGGTAATAACTCTGGTGCGTCTCTATAATGGTGAGCGAAACACACTGTTTGCCATCGTCTTTTTCTCACTCACTCAGTGTAATCGTAAAAAAATCATATATGTAAATTTATAAACTTTTTCATTTCTATTTTTATATTTGCTATTTGTGTCTCAACCTTATATATTTTCTGCCTTGTCTCACGGTGTCCTAAACTCGATTGAGAAAGAAGTAATAAATTGAGTGAGAAATAACTCCAACTTCGATATATCTTTTTACTTTTGCTGCTTTACCGCTATATTTCTCGATCTCGCTGTTCAAATACGAATATATCTTGTGGTTCGCTTTTTCTATAACCTTAAACTCTCTCTCCGCAAACAACACGGGAAATTATTCGATTATCAAATTAATTCTTCATCTTTTATTTATCATGCCGTCTTTCTCGTGCCGTTTGTGGTGTTTGTACAGTCGCTTCGGATGAAGTTTTCATTCTATTTCTGTTCATGTTTGCCGTCTCTGAATGGCGTCTTCATTTCCATCGAAAAGAAAACCCATTTGGGCGCCCAAATAACAAAAGTTTCTCTTTCTGCACTCACAAAACTGTTTGTACTTGATCATTTTCAGTTTCAATTTCCAGAGATGAAATAACATGAAGAGGCAAAACCAAAAATGCCACTGAAGAGATGAAATTAATGACCAAGATTTATCTTATGCGGAAAAAAAAGTTTTGCTAATTTCAGCCATATAAATGAGATTCCGTTGCATGTTTTTTGCCACATTTCTTCGATTATCTCATTTTTGGTCAAAAATAAGCATTATTAATGAGCACTCCTTTCCTGACCATCTTTCTCTTTTTCTGCACACCTTTGGGCCAAAAGTGCAGGACTTCAAGAAAACTCACACCCAGACGCCAATTTAATAATCAATAAACAAATTGACTTATGCAAATTCTTAGCTTGACAGCAAAAAAGATCTTTCTGAAAATTTTATGTGAAACAGAAAATCACAAGAAATGTGTGTGGTATTCAACTCGGAGTTGAGAGTCGTTTAATATGCTCAATGGCAGCCAGTAAGTCTTGAGGAAGAAAATTTTAAACAATATTATAAGACTATGAGAGAACCTCGATGGCTCACATCTCCCATTCGCCACCTCGACCGCCCATAAACACCTCTGAGAATTATGGATGAGTGTCAATATTTTTGGAAGGGTGTGTAAACTGCGTAATATATATATACACCTCCGGAGAGATTATGTAGCGAATGGCTGTTATGATGGTCCGATGTATAGAAAAAGAGTCTCGAGGTCAGAGGTGTTTGCTTATGAAATTGTCACCTGAAAATGTCAACAAATTGCCGGATGGACGTGGAACGCAACTCATTGGAATTCGCACCATTTGCCCACTACCTGTAGCGACTACTGATCAACAACGTGTGCGGTGGCGTCCAAATCCCTCGCAAAAGATGATCACATGGCGCAGCCCGAGGCCTCAAGTATCCACCGGTGTGTGAGAGCAAATATTTAGAAGGAGCTGCGCGCACATAAAACCAAATGAAGCCAACACAACATGTTTGTGAATGACTTGGATAGCTGAAGGTTTTTCCACCAAACACCATCATATTTCCATATGGGAGGATCTCTTCTATCTCTATTGCACGCGGTGTAAATATTTGTGAAGTGATTAAAATCACTTTACTCAATCGCCACGCAAAATGAACATTATAGGAAAACTGGACATCTCACGACATTAATGTCGTGCCACAAAACAGAGATAATTCATGACTGAGCACAGTGATTATTGAATAAAATGATGATGTTCTCGTTAAGCAAGTAAAATCTTCTTCAACCCTTGTATAAATATCTGCAAAATAATTACACACCTTCATCTGTTTGCCATTTTTGTGTGAGAAAGAAAATTTTCTCATCAAGGGATTGTTTCATCTCGCTTGAAAATAACAATTATTAAATTGACATTAAAATTCTCAGATTCTTTCTAGAAGTCTTTGATCGCGCTCTTACAGCTAAGAAGAATTTTTTAATCTGGCGAAAAAAAGCTAAGAAATGCGAGTATAATTGATACGCCAACAAGTTTGCTGCGCCTACACGAAGTGGATACCGAAAAACGGTAGTTTCACTTCTTAAAATGATAGCGTGTTCGATTGTTTTAACTGATTTTTTAGAAGTATAACCGTTTATTCATATTTAATCAATTCAAAATTACACAAGAAATTTTCGCATCTTTCGAAATCTTAAAAAGCATATAAGCCATATTGTTAGACCTTCAACAAGTCACCAATTCTTCTTCTTATTTATGACTATTCCATGCAAAAATATTATATTTATACTTGCGAAACGTGATGTTCACTAAACACTATAAAATATTTAAGTGACTCTTTTGTCCATATAATCCATCTTTCACGAGACGTTTGACAAAAGTTATTCAAATATTGTCATCTTGCAAACTAACTTAAAATCATGAAAAACGATATTACCACGAGATATTCACTTTATTGTGTTGTCACACACGATTCTGGAAAAAATATCCACTATTGATCGGCAAATAAATTGAAAATAAAATGGAAAACATTAAATGACATTGTATTTTTGCGATTTTTGCACACTTTCTGACATCACGGAGATTTTGTTGGAAAAAACATATTTATTTTTCCAATTTATTCGCGCATTTCGTGGAATATATAGGTGTTAAATGAAATATATAATCACTGAACTCTTTCGATGGGGCTTTACGCGGAGGAATTTTCCAACAGATGTGAATCATTTTGGTCGCGAGGAAGACAATTCAATGGAAATTTGCTGAGTACCTTTCATCAGTGGGTGGGGTTTGGGAAGAGAATTCGATTTGGGTGTAAATCCTCCTCTTCTAACCTTCGTGGTGATGGGAAGATAGAAGGGAAGATGACTTTGAGTGATGTTTCTGGTGCAAGAATGTGAATTTCAAGAATCTGACAATCAGGAGAATCACAAATGGGTTCTCCCCATTCAATTCTCCGGCACATTATAGAATCTCCTTCTGAAAGAAGTTGAGCAGAAAAAAGGTAACAAAACCGCCTCTCAATAATGAGAAAATGTGACAACATTCACATGACAAAAAGAGAATTTATTTTCTCCTCGCTCAAAGCAATTTTCTGATACCAATCGAGACCCCTTCCTTAATTCCTCTTCATTAGAATTCTAAGTTAGAGCGGCTGGGAGAGAGCATAGGTAAAAAAACGCATATTTATGTAGATTGAAATACTAACGTTCAATCCACCCATGAGAACCCGTAAAAAGCACCAGAGCGCAACACTTTGTCTTACACACTCATTACTTGCGATGGCAAAGGCAAGATGGATGGAGTTGAACAGGTGGAGGCGCAGAGATGCGAAGGTAGATGCTGGAAGCTGGTGTGTTGGAGGTGAAACAGGCGCTCCACATGATGCCAAGATCTCATTTCTCTGGCCATAAGAACAATCATTCTAATTCTCTTTCTACTTCTGTGCTCGGCGCTTTTTTATCTCGACAAAACTTGGCAAACATTACATTTAACTCCTCCACTTGAACTCCATTGCTCTTTCTTACACCGTTTATATTAATGATCGCGATACAGACGGAGAATTGACGATGAAGACAAGGAGAGAGAAAAAAAGAAAAGATAGAGTAAAAAATATCCACTGTAATTAATCTATTAATTTCAACCTCAATTAATCTGTACGGAAAGTGCATAAATTCAGAGAAAATTCCCGCAAATGAGGAGGCAATCCGTTAAATACTGGCGTTGATTTTGAAAGTAAAACTTTTCGCAATTCCTCACTTATACCTACATACTTAAAACTGAAAAATTAGCTGGCGATGCTAATCAACTCAGAATGTCTTTGCCATTTTCTACAGCAATCAATTATGATCTCTCGATCTGCCATCCACTCTTGATATCACAAATGCGTCCGGTGTGTCTGTCATATCTCATGAATTTCGTCTTCCATGGGGCAGACAAGTGGCCAACTTTTAAGCTCACTGGCTTGGAACATGTTTATAAGGTAATATTTTGTGGTCTTGTTTATGAGGTGTTGCCAAAATAATAATAAAAAAAACAAATTTCTACATTTCAGTTCATCCAGAAAACTTACTTTCATGTTTGAGCTTAATTCAAGATGCGAAATTGTTACTGTTTTTTAATGTTTAATATTCTTGTGAAAGTAACGATTAGAACCCAGAACGAAATTGGTTGCAACGAAGCGTTGTGGCCTGATTACAAACAGGCTGTTTTCTGCTCGAATACCTAGCCTTGATCCAAATTTTTTCTAATAAACAATAATTTTTTCACAAAATTATTTGGAATTGTTTAATTTTGAACTCTGTAATTTTAAATATCACGGAATATCTTTCAAAATGTTGTATAAATAACTCATTATCAAAAAGCATTAGAAACTCTTACGAGTTTTAATCGTCATATCTACCTACACCTACATATATAACTCTGCACACCCTAATGTTAAATCAAGATCAAAGCAAAACTAGATTTGTAAAAATTAAGAGAAACTCACCCTATTACTCTTATCTAATGTTCGAAACATGAACCTGATAACCGGTACATCTCGATTTTCTGACTTTAAGACAATTTAATTGATCTTCCTAACCGTAACATGTCACCTGTGATATCAAGACCAAAAACTTTCTCCGGAAGATAAGCGGTGTCACAGGAAAAAGGTAGTTGCCCTCCCCATGGCGTTTTTCTCTTTCACTTCCATTTGGTGCGACTGAGTGGAAAATCCAGATAAAATAGTTTCATTTCAATCTTAATAAAATATGCCTGAAGTCCCTCGCCTCACTTCAAAACTCCCTCATAGGTGGTATAATATTGAAATATGTATCTAATTTTTCCAGCGACACTTTCAATCCCTCCAAGAAGGTGAGAATAAAGAAAAAAAAGTTGTAAAAACGAGTTTTGCAAATATGATCATGCATCCCATATAGCTTTCTGCCATGGCAGATAATCTCCAACTGTGTGTGATGTTAATTCAGAGAAAGAGCGAGATAAAAGGTGGATTAAAATGCGTTGGATGTTTCGCAATCGCGAGAGGAGGAACAAAACGTGCGCGAGTCACAAGTTTTTGTGGAAGCAAAAAGTCTCCCTCGGACTTGTCGCACAGATGTGATAAAATTTGCCTAAAAGGCCAGCGAGACAGGTTCAAGCCGAAAATAAAGTCCGCACTTGAGCGTCGCGAGATAAGTTAAGATGAAATAATATGCACGATTGAATGAATGGGTATGGGCAAAAGAAGTTAAGATGAGGTAATGCACACCGAATCTCTCTTGCATAATATCCAATTGAATCCATTGAGCGGTACCGACGTTTTTGCCGCATGTTCTCTTTCGATGTGCCCTCATCATCTGGCAAATGACTGAGAAAATTGACTTCTCTGCACACTCCTGTATACATGGGGCAATTATTGGATCTCTGGACGAAAGGCACACGATCACTCCGGAGATGCCCCAGCTTTGCATTAGCTTTTTGCCATCTCCTCCTCGTCAATGCGAATCCTCCACGGATGATTGAGACGTTGACGTGTGAAGGTTTTCTTTCGCATCTCATTGCGAACCTTTTTGCCCTCCCAATAATCGTGCCTGAGGCTCATCTTTTGCGAAAGACCCCAGCATTCCTCCGCCACTGGACACTTTCCCTCCACCGCCCCTTCTTTGCACAATCATCGGATTTCCAACATCTTCCTAATTAGACGTGTGCCGTCAATTTTGTGCAACGCACACCTCAAAAGTTTTGCAATTAAGACATATGTAGGATCTGCACGGCGAAGAAAAAAAAAGCTCGCGTACCAAATGAACAAATAAGCAATAAAAATAAGAAAACTATCTTGACCTCAAACCATACTTGTTCGTGGAATCAAGTGAATGCAGATTATAACTTTTATCAACCAGCTTTTCGGAGAATTGCACCGCCGAAAAAAAGGCCCAAAGTGATCTTTCACCTTCACGAAGAGCTGAAAACATGCCTTCATTGCTCGCAGTCGGTCAATTAAAATACAATCACTGCAATATCAGCAATTGGGAAATTGAAGTTTAATTTTCGACAAATTTTTTTGCTCATCTTGCAAACACACAATTAAATATTATAGTAACTCTGAGGCTATTCCTCCCTCTCTCGCAATATTTATGATATGTCTTTAGTAAATTTCTGCAATTTCAGCAGAGACCTTCCCTCTTCATTATCCACTTCTCACTAATATATTTCCCCTGTTGTACATCTTCTCTTTCACCTCATTGACTCTCATGGCACATCTTCGCGGTGTTGTTATTGGATGGTCTTTTCTTTCATTTTTGCACACAACATAAGTTTGCATATTTTCCCGTATGTCGTGGAAACGCATCGTGTAACGCTCCACTTAAACAATTCTCAGTATATGTAAGCAATATAATGTGATATTACAGACTTGTGCTGAAATAAAAGCACAAAATCTGCGGTAATCATTCTGATAAATTGATAATTTTTTGTAGCAAAAATAGAACAAAACAAATTTATAATAAAAGCTTTTAAAAATAGCCCTTTTGTCAAAAGTGCAGAGATATAATAAAAGCCATGATATCTAATATCTTTATAACTTCCTTGTGCGTCATTATTTCGCACGTGAAACTGTACGTGAGAGAGCGAGAGAAAGATAAGAAGATACAAAAAAAGAAGTCATAATTCAGCAGGTTGCATGAAAAAACACCATAACATAAACTGGAGAAGAGTAAATAAATAATAAAGTGTTAAGCATAGAAAATGATTAGTTTGTCAAAGTGGAAATAACTCCTTCATCTGCAAGAAACACTTTATGTTTTTTTTTCATCAGCTACGAAGAAGTTCCAGCACTTCCTCAATTTAGATCAGCCTCTTCGTCACTTCAGCAGAAACTGAGGGATATCGGGTGTCCTAAATAGCGCTTAGGAATTTGTCCGTTTTAACCGCGGAGAGATAAAGTCGTGAGTTATGTTGCCGCGTCAGAGAACGAACATCCCTGGGAGGAATATATAACTTTCATGATACAAGAAGAACACTTAAAACAGAGATAAAATCCCTGTTCTATTCATTTCTATTTCATTTCCTCAACTTTTGAGAATGCCACTGCTTTTAATGTGTGTCTCTGGGATGAGAAAAGGAAGAATGGAACTACTGAACAGCTATAAAGCGCCCCAGAGTGACAAATGCAGCCGAGGATTGGGTCGACGAAGTCAGTGGTATACGAGGTGAATTCCTCAGAATTTCTCGTTCAATAAACACAATGCATTCTAATACAGGAAACGGCCAGAGTCAACTGTATACTTTAAGCAAGGGGGAGATATTATATATAATAGTTAAAACGATGTACAATATCACTTTCAGCATTTCCATATTTCATAGTTCCAAAACCTTCAAAATATTTTATTAGAAGCTCTACAAAATTTTCATGATATAAGCAAGTGTCCACTTTTAACCATAATATCTCCCCCTTGCTTACAAGAAGTAATGGTGAGTATGGCTATAAGAAAAAGACATTTTAAATTTTTTTTTTCTACCCGCCGACCACATCTAAAAGCATGAACTTTGCTAGCCACCTGCCATATACGCCGCTCATTCTTCTAAGCAATTATTAAGAAAGAACAAATTTATTGCTATTAGAGGCCAACATTGCATTCATAAATATAGATTCTATGCTCAAAATTACAAGGTGCCTTTCAACTGGTTTAGTGTGATGAATCTCATACCGACATTCCAGCCCATCATTACAGTGTCCTCTCCCTGTATAGGAGAAAGAACGGCGCGAAGGTAAAGAATGTGAACTAGAAAGAACTCTCTTTTGATTTGTTGTCTCGTAAGAATCGCTTAGCTGGAATGGACTTCTGACAATAAATCCAATAACCGCTTGTAATGCTTGTCGATCAATGGAAAATAAGCCTTTTGCACCCTGTCAACCCAAGAGACTACTAACGGTTACCATTGAGGATTTCATTCTTCATCTGTGATTCCAATAAGAGAATTACCCAGCTGGTATGATTAGGCCATCCTTAAATAATATCATATAAAATGAAATACATTACAATTTGCCAGTCACAAATGGCGCTCAGACTTTGTAAATAAATAACTTTCGAGCAGTTTTCTCTGCATATCACATTATCATGTGTTCCACTGACTTGAATTTTATAAAACAACAAAAATAATGAAAATACGCAATTTATAAAAAAGTAATTAGAATATGGGTAATAAACGAGTATTTCAAGGTGATAAAGTTTATATAATTTTCGTTCGCTGTCTCAATTATCCCAGTTTTTGCTTCTCATTGAGAGACTTTTCTATTCAGCGTCGTATTATCGTATAAAATAAATATTTGTCCAATAACAATCCTAACAGAGAAATTTAAACTTCGCAATTGTATCAAGCAAAATGTACCTTGTCTCCGTATATTCTTATTCATTTAACAAACAAGAGTTTTTTTGTGTAAAGGAAACGCTTGAATAAGAAGCAAAAAATATGTTTTACGTACTTGCAGAGATTTTTCACACCAAAGAGAGACGCAAATTCTTGGTAAAATTCCACGGTGCATCCCCAAAAGTCACGTAATTTTCAGGACTATGACCCTTTCGCGGTAATTGCGTGAGAATTTTAACATTTCAAGCATTGTGAAACTTAAAATTTTATCACCAACTGAATAACCCAAAAGCTTATCACTTTCTTGGGGAAAAAATAAGATAAATAGTGCTTGACTGAAAAAATATTGAACATCCACAAATGGTATTATGTTGAGTTTCATAAAAATGCCACCACCTTTGTCAACATTAATGGTCAATTGCCGGATTGTTGCAATAAAGTGAAGCTGTACCGTTACAGCAGCAATAAAAGGGATAAATTTCTCTGAAATGCGAAAGAGGAGAGTCCAAAAGGAATGGAGTCGTCAAGACATTAATTTATACAATTTTACGTTCACGGTAATATTCAAATTTCCTCTTTAAACCCATCCAATCGCATTTGACATCCGAACCTTTTGCTTGTCTATCCCACCTTTTATGCTTTTTCCTCCTCAGCCTATGCTCTTTTCAGATATTATTGAGCAAAGAAAATTATGTAATTGAACGTTTTGTAACAGCAAATTGAATTTGAATTAATGTATATACAGTGTCACAGACCGGAAATTGAGCCAAGTCAAGTGTTGTAATTGGAAAAGAGCGTTTCTCTAGTCGTGCCACCTGAGGATTAACCACTTACAATGCGTGTTTGATTTTTAGGATTAGTGTTCAAGCTCTATTTGCAAGTACATTGTTCTTTCAATTGGGACTCGTGGTAGATAACAATGGATAAACCGAGCGATAGTGAATCTTAAAGGAAAGCTATGTGGCTCTTTTGTCGGCTCGACAGTGTAAAGATGGTAGAATAGCAGAAATTCGATATAGGATTGTTTATAGAATTGAAAATTAAAATCCCACACAATCAATCTAAGCTACTGTAGTAGATTATTATTAAATATTTGAAATCTTTTGTTTGTAAAGGAAACTTTCTGAACGAAATTTGGCTATACATATGAATCTTGGCGCAATCTAACAGTAAATAGTTTTTCAAAAACGAAATAGAGAGAATGTAAGTTATACCTATACAAAAAAACTATTTATTTACCTTCTAGGGTAAAGTCTAAGCATAGCAACACATTCATAAACTGAGAACCTTGTTGTTCAACCACCTTGGACTCAACCTGGCGGGAACCTCAGTGAATTCCAACCTAGATGAGGTAACATTTCCGCCTATTTCTCTCCTCGAAGTGCTCTTTCCCCTGCAGATGACGACTTGTGATTATTGCATGAGGGAAGAACACCATAATTGGAGGTTAAGGTAAAAAAGGGGTGGATGTAGAAAAAAGAGCATTTCAATGACTTTCGACTCAAACGAGGCGGAGGAAATATATTCTCAACAAAAGCGAGTACCTATATATATAATGAAAAAAGTCTGCGTGCCAGGTGTATCTTATCGGTACAATAGAGACTCTCTTGTCTAACATTGGAATTTTACGTAGACCGGGAGAACAAGAAAAAAAAAACGTCAGCAGTGATGAAATGAACTTACCTGATGATTCTCTTATCTGTCCACCGATTGTCGTCTTAAGCGTTTGTGGTTGGTGTTGGTGAAATTGAAGGGAAATCGCGGCCTAGTCACTTGGCTAAATGTATGTCCCAGAGTGAAATTCCACAGTGAAATTTCAACGATTAAGCATCTGCTATGTATTGCAGTTGAATTGCACAAAAGGTCAGTACACAAGTTAATTTGTCCTCGTCTATGAATTGTGCACCACTTCTATATAGCCAGAAAAACACCCAAGATTGTAAGGCACAATGTGATTGATGATGGAGTCAGTTGTGTGCGATTTATATGGTTAATCTTCCTCGTTTAATTCCTTCCACTTTTTCACTCGTTTCTCTGTACGAACTATGTCTTCTCACAAATCTCCGTATCTCTTCATGCAATTATAATGTTGTTCAATTGGACGATTTACAAGAAAACATCGCACTTCACTTCGCCTCCAATTTATAACGCTTCGTTGCTAATTTATTTATTTGTATTTTTTTTCCTCTTGTTTCTTCCCTTGGATGCAAGTCAGAGCTGATCCTCTTTCATCTCACCCATGTTGATTTTTTTCTTCTTCAGCAAATATCTTCTCATCGAGGGACAAAAGCGCACCAGTGAAATGTATATGTTGCTCACGCAAATATATCACGTCCTTCACACCGAAGATCTCTGATTCATACGATTTCTTGTCATAGGCTGACGTCACAGATCTTCTGGCATTTGATCTTTGATCGCTCTGTATGTATCTCTCGATTTCGCTACGTCTTGTTCGAGGGTGTCTTGAGATGTTGTTTGAGGGAAAAATATTATAATAAATCCACTTGTTGTTTTCTGAGGTGCAGCCGTGTGCCAAATAAATGCTAACGTGTCCACAGAGTAATTGAAAAATATTTCGGTCTTCGTGGGCCGTCTTCTGTTGATGGCTCTGCCCGTTGGCCAGCAATCGAGAGTTCGTAAAGTGTGCGGATTTTCTGTGACACACACACCGCAGAAAGTGACAGACGTTTTCAAAAAGCAACACTCTTGGGCTATTTAGTAAGCGGCTCCGTCAACTTTCACAACACCACTGTGCCAAAGACTATGTATGCAATTAAATTGCTATATACGAAAAATTTCTCATTGACCAATTACACTGGTATAGGCCGATGTGTCTCTCT